>APFE031233498.1:19017-45890 GCA_000404065.3 Pinus taeda | reverse complement strand
AGATGATTCCAATGTGGAAACATCTAGCGAACATAATTGTGCAATTACACCTCTTTGTTCCTTTTTTAGAATCTTTTTCATACCATTAGAGTTGATTATCTTTCCTGGTTTCCCTGCAATACCCCTTAATTCAACTTCCTTCCCTTCCATAGAAAATTTGATAAAAAGTTCTTGAAAATTAAAAGCTATTGTACCCAAGGATTGTAGCCATTGGACTCCTAGTACAACATTATCACCTCCCATTGGAATGGAAAGCATTGGGCTAGCCAATAATATTCTCCCATGGATAGTTGATATTATTGCATTTTCTAGAGCAATTCAGTGTTCCTCCATTTGCAATCATCACTTGACACTCTGGTGCTGGATATAGGAAGCAATTCAATTCTTTTGCTACCTTACAATGAATAAAATTGTGGGTACTTCCTGAATCAATCAAAACTATTACTTTTTTCTTCATGACTTGTCCTTCTATCTTGATGGTTTGAGGAGTGGTAATTCCTGCCAATGCATTACAAGATATGGTCGGATTCATTTGTTCTTCATCTAGGCTTTGTTCCTGGAGTATATCCTCTTCTTTTGACCTTTCTTGCTCCTTTCCTTCTTCCTCTTCACAATCTATGTAGAATAATTTCTTCTCAGCACACTTATGACCTTTAGTGTATTTGCTATCACAACTGTAAAAAGCCCTTTTGCTCTTTTTTCTTCCAATTGTTGTGGTGTCAACCTTATAGGTTGTGGAAGACTAGGGGCAACAACACAACACTTCCGTCTTTATAGTGGTGAGTGGTATGCTTCCTGGTTGCCATAATTTTGCTTTCCATTTTTCTTGCTAACCTGAATGCCTTCTCTAATGAATCAGGTTCCCAAAGGCGAACATCATGTTGGATATTATCCTTTAAAGACCCTATGAACACATCAATCCTATGCTCCTCTGGAAAATATTTTACCCTTATGTTCAGTTTTTGGAACTCCTCAATGTGCTCCATTATTGAACCCTTTTGTTTGAGACTTATCAATTGGCTAAAAAAAGTGTTGCTTTTTGTATCCTCATAATATGCTATCAATTCTTCCATGAAAATTGCCCAAGCGATAATTTGTTTATGAGAGCAAAGCCATTGATACCATACAAACTTATTTGGTTCCAAATATAAAGTTGCAATATGTACCTTTTGTGTATTTTGCACATTATTGAGATCGAAAAATTGCTCCATCTGTAATATCCATGTGGCGGGATCCTTGCCACCAAACTTCCTCATCGATTTTTGGAATATGGTGGGTCTTCGATCCCACATTAGAGTTTGTGATATCATGATTAACATTTCTTTTGTTCGCATCATGAGTTTCCTTTACTACCTTTTCACCATTAGTAAGTATTTCTTATAGAAAATTTGTCAAATCTGTCTTCAAATCTGCCATGTCTCTCTTCAAATCTGTCTTCAAATCTATCTTCAAATCATCCATCTTAGTCCATGCCCTTTATCTTGCTTCTATTACGCTTGTGAGAGTGACATGTGTTGCACTTGTCTTTTAATTTTGATATATTCATGTGCATTTCTTCCTCTTCTTCATGAGTCATGCTAGAGCTTTCAGGTTGCTTACTAGGTGTTTGAATTTTCTTTCCTCGGGGCATCAGTTACTGATAATAATTCTCTACTATACCCTTTGAATTCCTTCAATAAATTTTCAAACCAAGCTTAAGCAAAAATTTAAAAAAATCTACACACCTTTTTTCACTTTATAGGAGCTTGATATTGCCGCTTATGTATCTCTGTACTTTTGGATCATCCACTTCTAAAATTGTGAATTGTAGTGACCCTCTGTGTCCTCTTTCCAATACCACCAGTGTGATCCAAATTGAATTCCCCAAGGAAGAGTTATGCGAAATCTCCCATAGTGACCTTATTATAGACTATTTCAGTAGAGTGAACTTGTATGACATGCCACGAGTCATTGTTTTGACCTTTGGCTCTAAAAACTATATAGAAGAAACTACAATCCATCATCGTTCTATACCTTCTTACGAAATTTCAATCCGATGCTCAGAGCGAAAGTTATGACGATTTTCCCCAAGTCACCTGTTTGGAATGTAATTCAAGAGTTTGGTGAAAGACCAACTGCTTCAGATCATATCTCCGCAAATATAGCGCGAAAAACTCTGAAATTTGGACCATAGATTCAGCATGATTTATTCTCAAATGGTTTTTTTTTAGCTTCTGAAACATCATAGTAAAAAATTTATAGCGAACATGCCACAATGACATGTTTGGAGTAGCAAAACCCTAGAATCCAAAATTCTGAAACCAATTGTTATGAAACTGTTGTGGTCACCGACAACCCCCCTCTTTTGTTTAGTATTAGCAATAACACCAAGCAAATAGGGGACCCTTGGTAAAAAATTCAAACAAGCATCCCCATGAACATTTTTGTTTTGTTTTCCTTAGAATTTTATCGCAGCAAAGCAAAGGAAACACTTCTTTTATGAGCATAACGAACCACGAAGAAGCGATGCTAAATTCATCGCATCGCATTTACCATAAGCGCTCTTAAATGAAAAGCTTAAGAAATCCCTGACGGCTGATGTGCGACGTCGCATATCGCAGCAATCGCGTAGAGCAGAACACAATGACTAACATCTGCGATCTGCGATTTGCGATTTGTGATCCACAATCCGCGATCTACGATCTGCGATGATCCGATATTGCGATACCACAATACTATAACACAAATCTGCAATCTGCGATCTGCGATGAGCACGAATTTTTCTCATCACAACATTCAAGGAAAGCTGTCCATTAATCAGAATTAAGCGCGCATCTGTGAAAAAGAAATTAATGATTGTACGAATGGCTGCTTTTTCGTTTTTTCGAAGAGTCAGTTCACTTTGAATGTCATGATTATACACACGCAAGATCTGAAGCTTTCATATCAATCTTTATTTTCAATTACTCTTTTCCTTTACGCAAACTATAAAACATGAGATAACATGGAGCAATTTTTGCAGGAAACATCTAAGGAAAAGGGGAAAGCACCGATGCTCGGAGAGCACAGAAGAGACCTCTTCAAAAGCAGGAACCACATATGATAAGACTACAGATTCAGAGTATCACTTAGCAGATGCTAACGACTGATAGGTCATCTGAAGCTCAGAATCAAAGGCGCACAAAAGCAGCATGATTACAAAGATACCTAAAGCTTGCACGCCAGAAAAGCCCGGAATGAAGAACGAAGGCAGTTTTCAATCCAGAGAATTACTCGGAAAGTAAAGCCTTCTGACTCATCAAGTCATTCGCAAAGACAGAAACCGAAATAGCAAAAGCAGAACCAGTTTGAGGGAAATTTGGGTTATTACCAAGTATACACTCAGTCAGCGGGAGATTCTCTAAAATATCTGATAGTTTACCAAAAAGTGGTGCCAACCCTTGTTACTGCTATTTTTATAGCACACACGAAAGGGAAAGGCAACCAACCGACTCTTCTCAGACGAATGTTGCACACTTACAGCACTAAGGAGCAAATACAGAAATAGTTCAAAGTCAGATTTAATTTTAGAAATAATTTGCTTTATCAGAGGGATGGTCATTTGAAAACCGGATCCCAAATTTATGTAATCAAGTTAATTAGTTAGCAGTATTTAAACCCTTCTCAGGCATTTAGAGAAGGGTCCGGAGATTTGTCAAAAATGCGTCCTCAGAACATGCACTTTTGCGCCCTTGGAGGTGGTTTTGATGAATGGATGGATCAAGGTTTATTAATGTTTGCATCTGATGGCTGCTACTGATGTTGCTCTTCTATACTCTTAGGAGATGTTAGAACAAGGAGAGATAAATCATTGTTGCTTGAAGCTTATGAGTGGAACCAGTCATAAATGGTACTTTTATCTCTTGACTATTCAAGCTTATGTTCTTTAAGTGATTTATAGTTTCAGTTGTTTATATGTCATTGTATGAGTGTATGAGTTATCATTTGGCACTTTTGTATGGTGGAGTCATATTGTTTATGCTTGACATATGAGTAACTTATTATGCGATATGTTGTTCATAACTGTTTTATCTAACTTCTTATGCAAAATAGTTTATCTTTAATGATTTCTATTCTTATGATAGCTGAATGATCTTTATTACCAGTTATTGTTCGAAATATTTTTAGATCGCATAATAGGAGATATATACCCTGGGTTAGTGTAGATTAGATGTGTTGATTCTCACTAGATTACAATAGCATAGAGTTAGTTTAAAGAGTCTGAATTAGATTAGCTTTAAATTCCTCTTAGATCAGCATAGTTCAAACTCTATACACACACACACAACTAAGGTCGGGAAACTGGTCCCGTTATCACTAGTCGGACTCGCTATACCAAACGGATAAGGAGCTGCCAACCAAGGTCCGGACCGGGTGGGTATCCCCCTTGTTTTCGACCCGATTTTTGGAGCTTCAACAGAAACCAGCTCAAGAAAAAGAGAGAAAAGATAGATCAATGCCTTAGAATTCGGCCACTTCGAGGGGGCAACCTCCTTTACATTACATAAATGAACAATTCTTGGATTATTCAAATGACAAAACCTCCTTTCTATATATAGGAGTCTAAGGAGTCACAATATAACCCACCGACCTAATAATAATAATATAAAGCCACAAAAATAACAATAGAGGGATTCTATGGGGCACAATAATAACAATATGGGGACAATAGGGGCACAACAATATTAATAAGGGGTAAAACTGCAATAGTAATGGGGTAATCACTAGTGTTATAGGGACCCAACAAAACTCCCCATACTTCCTCGTCTACGGACAAGAAGCCATCTTACCTCCAAATGTTACCCTGACCTCTTTACAGCTCTCCCAAGCTTCAAGAGGAACCCCTTCAACCTTGCTTCAAGAAAGGATCAACCAATTGATGAGGTTGGAGGAATTGAGAGATAAAGCTAGAATTAAATTCAAAAATCACCAAATGATTGTGAAGAGGTGGTTTGATTGCCATCTGGGAGGAGATAAAGATTACCAAGTAGGAGAGCTAGTCCTGAAATGGGACAAGTTAAATGAGCCAAAAGGTAAACACATGAAATTCCAACACTTATGACTGGGACCATTCCAAGTTGTGGAAAAAAATTGGTCAAGGAACTTATAGGTTGAAAACTTTACAGGGAAAAAATAAAAAACTCCCTGTTAGTGGCCAACATATGAAGAGATACTTCCAGTAGCCACCACATGGTGGTTACCTCCTGATTAGGTTAGAATTAATTTTTTTTGTTAGTTTAGCTGCATTTTTGTCTTTTCCTTTTGTTTTCTACAAATTTTATTTTCTTTCTATTTTGAATTGCAATCTTTTTAGCCGACTTATTTCGGTCCTTGTTGAGCTAATTTATTAATACAAATTAACACAAGTATTCATTATCAATCCAAGTTTGTAAAACTTGGAAGCAAGTCCACAGTGTATGGATATCAGGTATAGCCAAGCTTAGAAGATAAATTTTGAACTAAAGAATTGCATATTACAAATATAAGCCTATATTAACGATTTATAACTCACTTTTGCAATGTATGAAAGACGAAGTGGCTCTTAACCTAAGACATCCATTTGTGTCATTCTCTCTCAATTATCACTTAATGAATAGAAATCAAAAATCATGAATTAACAATAGCTTAAGATGCATAAATAAACAATGAAGGAGACTCTTAACTTAATAGATCTTTGGGAATTTTTCATCATAATTCATTTATCATTATGTTATCATTGGGAAACTAAAAATACATAAAAATTGCTTTCATGTAATAAAGTTGAATTCTAGTTTTGATCTATTAACTCAATAGAAGGACAATTAAACTTGAACACTTTGTTTTCCCTTCTTATTAAAGTGATAAACAAACTAATATTCACCAATAATATAAATCATTGCACATTAATTCATAAGCAAATCTAAAACAAAGCAAGTAAACAAATTCTAAAGTAACCAATTCATGAAAATTAAGCTAATTTAACAATGAAGTGTACTTAGCTTGGAGTGGGGGCCCTCCACCCTTGCTTTGCACACTTGAGGTTGCCATAAAATGCTGAAACTTCAGTCACTCATCTACATTAATGAACAGTGAAATGGAAGTAGAACATGTTCTTCAAATTAATCTCAAAAATCCAAATGTTTCGGCATAGAGTTATACAAAAATTACATATCATAAGCCTTCAAAGTCTTGGATTAAATAGAAGTTTATGAAACAAACTGATCTAAAGTCTCTCTAAAAATCATATCTATTCATATCTATCTATCTAATTCAAATTCATTCAATCCATCCCAAGAAATATGGACAATCCCATGAAATCACAAAACTTCTCTATTTCCTAGGGATTTTCTGGGTGACTAGTCATGTTTAACTAACCTTGATCGGGCCTAATACAGCTTGTTTTAATCGAATCAAGTGGAATTAGTTTAGTCCTAGTTCCCAAGATTTCTATCCATGCATCCAACTCAAGCCAAAGTGTCCTGCAAATATGCCATCCACATAGCTATTACAGGAATTTCTGATTTTGTCAAAATTTGCACTTGAAATCAAATTTTCATAAAAACTTTAGAAATTGCAAAATTAAAATTAAATTCCTGAATATGCATGAAATACATCAAAATGGGATGGATATAATGGAAAATAGATGGAAAATATAAGGATTAAGTAAGTTTCCTCAAACAAAAATAGACCAAAATTGAGGGCCAACATCTCCCCCTTATTGATCTTCAAGCATGTCCTCATGCTTGCTGCTTCCTTTTGGATCTTCTTACACTTGCTATGCATTCTATTTCGGACCCTGATGCCTCTTGTTGTGTTGCGTCTAACAAATAGTCCATCCCTGTGTCATGTTCTTCTCTATTCAAAGTAGCTTTAACCTTCTGTTTTTCATATTTACCTTTCCACATGTTCTTTTCCTTTAGCCATTTGAATGCCTACTTGAAAAGTATGTTGTTTTTCCTCTTTAGCTTCCCTATTTCTGCAGTTAACTTTTCATTCTCTTTCACCAAATTTGCATTATTTTTTTTACTTGATTTGTTTTCCTTTTTCAAATGCTTTTCCGAAATCTTGTTTATTTCAAGTTGGTCTGTTAATTCTCTAATTTTTCTCAAGTGTAATTCCCTTTCAAGTTCCTGTGTGTTTTTCACAAATGATGTTGTTGCCACATCATCAAAATAGGAATATTTCTCTAGTACTTCTTCCTCAATAATATCCTCTTCCTATTTCTTTGTTGAACATGTGTCCACAATTTGCACTTCTTTATCCCTGCTACTTGTTTCAATTGGGCTCTTCTTCCTAAACTTCCTAGGAATGGACATGATAGATGTTTCCTTTTCAATCATGACTGTGTTGGTTTGCTTCTTAGATTTGGTTCTGGGATAAAATGGTGAACTCACAATGCCCTTGGTTTCCTTCTCTACTTTTTTTTTTCCTCAATGACCTGCTCCTCATACTGGTTTTGTTTCAAAAACTCTCTCCAAATCATCCCCTGAGTTTTTACTTGATATTCTACAAAAATTTTGATTAACCCTTGATGATAAACCGTGCTTCTTTTAGCTTGTTTTCATTTTTGACTGATTCTACCATCTTTAGGATGCTTCGAAAGAGGAAACATGGTAGGTTTATCTTGACCGCTCCTTTAATGTGTTGAAGAAGTCTAATATGATACAAATGTGCCACATTGTATCCCTTATCACAATGGAGGAATTTTTGAATAATCAAAGCCAGTTCTCCCCATGGTTCGCTGAAACATTCCCTGGGTATACCTTTGGCTCTGTCAAAGGTTCCCTTTCTATTTTTATCCAGGAAGAAAGTCCATGCTTTATCCTTGAAATGAAAACCCTTATGATAATTTTCTCCTATCATTGGAAGGTCCAATGCTTGTGAAATGAATTCTTAAGTCACTAGAATTATTATGTTTCCTACTCTTATTTGCTCCTAATTATAATTGTTCACAAATTCTCTTGTTATTCCCTCAATGTGGCCATTAAATCTTTGTAAGAAGCCTATGAGCCCTGCTCAATATAACTTTTCTATTGTTTCCTTCTTCTAGTTTTCTATTTGAAATCTCGGCTCTATCGTAGTTGTCACATTCTCTGTAAACTACTGGATACATGCTTCTACTGTCATTAACTTCATCTTTAATGATGACAAATAACAAACATTTATTCATAAAAATATTTTCTGGTTCAGCTTATAGAAGGCTTACCTTTTCCCTTGATGCTTCTTAAAACAATTAAATCAGTTTCTTTTGGCCTCTGTCTCTTTCTATAGTAATAATGTCCCTGTTTCAACACTCTGCTCTGTTCATGCAATCAAACATCCTTCTTTATACACACCTCTATAAAAAAGATTGAATACTGTTTTGAAATAAAAATATATAAAGAAAACAAAATTCATGTTATAATTTTTGTTTTTCTTAATATTTCTTGCTATCAAACTCAGACTAGTTTTTTTATTCACTGAGTTTAAATTGAGGCATTGTGTATAAATCGACATGAAACACTTCACTACTTATACAATCAACATGCAATGTGAATTTGCAATCAACTATTGTTTTAACAAATTGGCTTTGCACACTCAAATATAAGCCTAATACTCTGTTTTTATTGACCAATCCCTTCATGCAATCAAACTGAAACTCATTCTTCTGTCACACTGTCTGGCCATAAAAAAAACATGTTTATGTGATTGACAACACAAGTGTAGTTTAAGCTCGGTGACTATGCATTTTTCAGAGGCTACACATTTCAAAACTACATGAAAATTCCTCATTTCATTACTCAACATGCAATCAAAATTTAATGAGACACTTTATTTTAGAATTTTGTGGAAGATATGGATCTACCAGCCAAGTTTTATTTTGTTTTTCTCCATTCTACTGTTAATAAATCCTTCATTAAATTGAAGCTATGTCACATTTTATTGCTTGTGCAATTAAGCCCACTGCCTGTGCATTTAAAATCATTGTATAAACACTTCATTTTAACTGCAAACTT
Source organism: Pinus taeda (assembly GCA_000404065.3). NCBI lineage: Eukaryota > Viridiplantae > Streptophyta > Pinopsida > Pinales > Pinaceae > Pinus > Pinus taeda. Next base: position 36,897 of record APFE031233498.1, on the reverse strand, counting down.
GGCGATTTCATGGAAGATACCTGACTGTTGTTGAAGTGTCATAATCCCATTGATTCGTGGCCCAATTAGTTGTGTTTTAAACGCCCCTGTTTGTTGACTGATGGCACAAACAAAAACTAAATAAATGACAAACAGTCCATTGAGAGATCTCAGTGAAAAATCCCGATATTTCCTCTAAAATCTCCATTGCATTAAGGAAATGAATCATATTTTTTTACTTACCTTTTTTCTCCATGAGATTCTTGCTAACTGACTCCACTTCCTCCATCAATCTACTCAGCTTACCCTTCTTATCTCTCCAGTTCCTCAACACTATATTTCTACCTCCATTTCCTTGGGTTGTTTTCTCTATCAAACCATTTTTACTCCTTCAACTGTATGCCAATGGCATCTACCGTCTTTCCTGAGCCTCGCTGTGATGGCAAAGAAAATTTATGGTTCTGAGGTCTCTGGCTTCAAAAATGGCGTAGCTCTTCTATGTTAAATGCAGGCTTATCTTCTGTTGTTTTAAAATGTTTTGATCCTTTTATTTGCTGTCCTTTGACTAGAATGCCATGTACATATTTCATTGGATAATGCCTTTGTGGTCATCCCTTTGACTGGAATGCTATGCATATACCATCAAATTGCATACTATATCGAAATTATTTCGATAGAATGGAATCATTTATAATTATTTCAACCCTGTTGTCGACACCATATGGTTCATCATTTCTACATTTGCATTCATTTTTTATTATGATTTTAACTTAGCCTATGTTTAATATATCTGTAGCGATCCTCCAATCCATTCGTGGCCGTCCTCCTGCATACCAAATCACCATACCTTGATTGTCATATGTACATTACTTCATTTCCACGTCAATTGCACGACTGTCATATGTGACATCGCCGATTATTCATTCATCATGTTTTTCGTTAGGTTTGCATTGTATTACCACCAGTCATGCTATAATAACCTTACACCATCATATCATATTACCATTGCGCTTTTCCATGATAACCTTACGCCATCATATCGTATTACCATTAGGCTTGCCATGATAACCTTTTACCATCATATAGTATTACCATTTGCCAATAGTATTACTTTTTTTATGCGCTATGATAAGTTTGATACATAAATCTTTTTGATTTGGTATGTTTTGCAATATATTTCATAATGCTCATATCTCTTGTGTTTTGCGATGTATCTCTTTAATTTTAAAATGACAATTTTTGGTCATGTTTAAAATTATTTCCCATAATATTAATTTTTTATTCGTTTGTGCAGGTTTCAACTTATTGCATCCCATTCGATCCCTTTTGCTTTGAGGAAAAATACTTAGGGTTATACACTTAGGGTTATGGAATATTAGGGTTATGGAATGAATATGGAATGTATAAATTAAATATAGGATGTATATAGGATTAGGTATAGGATAAATGTAGAATGTAAATGTAGGATGTACATAGGATAATGGGTATAAAATAATGGGTATGTAATGAATATGCATTTAGGTACTAACTTAATTTTAACAAGCTCTAAAAATTTCTAAAAAAAAAATTGAATTTACAAGAGAAAAATTTTGTACTCACAATACTTGTACTTCCCTGACAATATTGGATGATGTCTTCTACTCCCTTAAAAATATTGGATGATGTATTCTGATCAAATGTCTTATATAGATTAAAATATAGAATTTATTTCTATCTTATGTTCTAACATCCTTCATTGATTCTGCTCCATTGGTTGTCGATGTGTCGATGTCGTTCAGGTCCCTCTGCAATTAATTCATAATAACTCAGGTCCCTACTGCCATGTAATGTATATATGATTTTTTTAACATTTCAAGTTCATGCAATATATACATGTTGTTTCCTAAAATTTCAGGTCCCCAGCTGTCATCAATTTCAAAATTATTTCAGGTCCCAACTAACATTGGTTTCAAAAATATTTCAAGTCCCAAATGCGAACAATACAAGTTTCGTCATCAATTCAGTTGCACAACTAAGTTTCTTGTGCGACCTTCCCCCTTGCTTATCTGAAGACTTGTCCTCAATTCATGTTTCTTTGGAGGATTTTTTGCAAAACAAAGTTGTTGTAAAAGTAGAATAAGAAGTTTTGAATTCATACAATCCAAAACGAGTTGGTTTTCTTCTATGAATTCTTGTTTGCTTGGTGCCATTTGCCTGGTTTTCACTAGCAAACTTTTTATTTTTGTTTTTATTATTATTATTATTATTTTATATATATATATGTGTGTGTGTGTGTGTGTGTGTGTGTGTGTGTTATTTTATTTTTTTATTCTTCTAGAGTTCTAGAACGTGCATGGCTATCTTGTTCCACTACTTCTATATCTGTCTCTTGTATCAATTGTTTCATAAATTCTTCTTTGTTGATAGGCTTATTGTAAACTTTAAGCCTATGTCCATTTACCAAAAATGATGTAGATTCTTGATTAATTTTTTTGATTTGAACAGCTCCATTATCAAAGATTTCCTCTATATCATATGGCCCTAACTAATGTGTTGTGAACTTGGCCTTGAAATCTTTGAATTTGGAGTCAAACAGTAATGCCCAGTCTCCTTTGTTGAATGTTTTGTTCGTGATGAATTTGTCATGCCATTTCATTCTTTGTTGTTGTAACAATGTTGTTTGTTCTATTGCCTATTTTCGATGTTCATCTAGTTGGTTTAACTCCATTATCCACTGTTGTTGTGCTTCAGACAGTTCTATTCCTAGTTCTACCGCCAACTTAAATGTGTGTATCTAAAATTCTATGGGCAATAAGACTTCTTTTCCACACACAAATTGGTATGGACTAAACCCAATTGTGTTTTTCCATGTTATTCTGTATGCCCATAGTGCATCTCTTAACTTTTCTGACCAGTACTTCCTATTCAGCTGTATTGTTTTTGTCATTATGTTTTCTAGGACTTTATTTGTTGCTTCCACTTGTCCGTTTGCCTGAGGATGATACAATGTTGATTTCTGGTGCTTTATCTTATACTTTTCCGTAAGATCCCGGACAAGTTTTGAAGTAAATTGTGCTCCTTGATCAGTTACAATCTATCTAGGCATGCCAAATCTCATAAATATTTCCTCAAAGAGGAAGGTGAACACTATATTTTCTATTGTCTTTGTGACTACTTTTGCTTCCAACCATTTAGTGACATAATCTGTACATACCAAGATGTACTTCTTTCCATTTGATAGTGGATTTATTGGTCCCACAAAATCTAGAGCCCATTGCTCGAATGGTTCTATGAGAACTTGTGGTTTAAGTGACATCTAATCTAAGACTATTTGTCTCCCTATTCTTTGACAACTGTCACAGCTCCTGACATAAGCCTTGGAGTCTTTGAAGATTGCTAGCCAGTAGTATCCCAATTGCAACACATTATAGGTTGTTCACTTGTCTGCAAAATGAACACCATACGGTTCATCATGACATGCTTTCAAGATTTCTAATATCTCATCTTCTCTCACACATTTTCTTATTATTAAATCAGAACTACTATAAAACAGATCACCATTTACCCAACTATATTTGGAGCTTTCTCTAATGATCTTTCATTTTTGTTTCTTTGTAAACTGAGTTGGAAATTTTCCAGAGGATAGATAGTTTGCTATGTCTGCAAACCATGGTGTTTTTACTATTATTGCAAAGGAATGTTCATCTAAAAAGTTATCTGCAAAGGGATTTGGATCATTGGGTGTATGTAATCTTGAAAGAAAATCGGCCACTTGATTGTCTTTCCCTAGTCAATCTTGAATTGTAATGTTAAATTCTTGCATTAACAGTAACCATCTTGTTATTCTTCCATTTGTGATTGATTTGTTCATTAAATATTTGATTGTTGAATGGTCTGTATGAATGAATACTTAGTATCTTGTTATGTAATGCCTGAATTTGTTAATTGCATGTACTAAAGCTAGCATTTCTTTTTCTATGACTATGTAGTTCAATTCTGCAAGTGTTAAGTTTTTTCTTATGAAGTATATAGCATAATTGAACAGGTTTTCCTTCTGTCCAAGTGATGCACCTATAGCAGTATCAGATGCATCAGTTGAAATATGAAATGGCAAAGACCAGTTTGGTTCACAAAGAAAGGGTGCAATTGATAGTTTTTCCTTCAATTTCTGAAATGCATTTTGACAATGTTTTGTCCATTGGAATTCAACATCCTTTGCTAGTAACTTGAATAGAGGTTCTGTTATTTTGCTAAAGTTTTCTATAAATCATCTATAATAGTTTGCGTAACCCAAGAAACTCCTTACCTCCTTTTGAGTTGTAGGTGCCATTAAATTCATAATGACTTGTATTTTAGTTAGATCCACCTTAATTCCTGATGAGGAAATATGGTTTCCCAAAACTCTCCCTTCAGTTAACATCATGTAGCATTTTTCATTACTCAGGGACAAATTTGTTTCTATGCATCGTTTTAAAATTTTCTCAAGAATTTTTAAACAATCGGCATATGTATTTCCACATACCATGAAATCATCCATATAGACTTCTACACATTCATGGATTAGATCAGCAAATATTGCAAACACTGCTCTTTGGAAAGTTGCAGGTGCATTACATAGTCCAAATGGAAAAACATTATATGCATAAGTTCCCCATGGGTAGGTAAATGTTGTTTTGTCCTGGTCTTCTGTTGCTATTCTAATTTTATTATACCCACTAAACCCATCTACGGAATAGAAAAATGTCTTCTTATCTTATGAGTCTAGAACCTGGTCAATGAATGGTAGCAAAAAATGATCTTTTAATGTTGCTTTGTTCAATTCTTGGTAATCCACACATATTCTCCACTTCCCATTTTTCTTTGGTACAATTACCAGTGGAGAAACCCATTGACTATCTGAAATAGGATAGATGAACCCAATTTTTAGTAGTTTTTGCAGTTCTTCCTTCACTATTTCTTTCATCATGGGACTCATTCGTCTTTGAGGTTGTCTTACTGGTTTAATCTATTCATCTGTATAGATGTGGTGAATATATATGTTGGGATGAATTCCTTGCATATCTGTATAATCCCAGGCAAAAGCTTTTGAATATTTTTGTAATAATGCTATTACCTCTTGTTCTTGTGACGATTGTAAATGATTACCAATGTTCAAATGCTATCCTAGATATATCTCAATTGTTTTTTTTGTTGAATTGGTAATTGTGTTTACAGGAAAAATGTTTGTAAAGGATTCTTGCAAGGATTGGATTGTACAAGTTTCCTATAAACACTAATTCAAAATATTACTTGCAGCTTCATATTGAATCTCTCTAAGCTGCTCTGAAATATTTGGTTCTGAGATGAAAATATCCATTAGATCTTCATTCTCTTCTTCTTCTTTAAGATCAAAGACTTGATTGATACTTAGAACTAATTTAGTTTGATATTGTTCTTGTTCCTCAAGCATTGATTCTAAAGAAGGTGATTGTGCAGGAGAATAAAGTGTAATGTGTTTTATCTCATCTCCATGTGCGATAATCATACTTCTAGATCTGCATCCTATAAAGGTATCAACAGTGGCGAACCATGGTCTGCCTAAGATTAGAGGATATCCTCCCAAATTTGTTTGTGGCTGTAAGATGAGGAAGTCAACAAGATACTCCCACGAATCCAAAGAGACTATAATATCTTCTAGTATTCCTTCTGTACAACTTTAGATCTATCTTCTAACTCTAGGATTATAAAAGTAGATCTAATGTTGTTTAAATGCAGATACTTCATTGTCTCCATAATCATTACATTTATAGCAGCTCCCAAATCTATCAATGTGTTTGGAGCTGAGAAATTATTTATTGAAATAGTAACCATAGGGATACTAGGATCAATATATTTTTCTACTGCTATTTTTGTAGACATGAGGCTTGCTAATTTTCCAATGATTTGGATTGTAGTAGGATCCTTATTCTTTTTACTAGTTATCTTGATGCATAATTCCTTTATTGTTTTAGCATATATTGGTATTTCTTTGGTTGCTTTCAATAATGGAATTTTTACATAAGCATTTTTCAATTCATCCAAAGTTTCAAATTCAGGAAGGTTCATTTGAATTCGCTGCTCTACTAACCTCTCAGGATAAGGTGTTGTTTGAGTTATAATAGTTTTTCCTTTCTGAATTTGTTTTTCTATATGTGATGTTTCAGGTTGTTCTCCTTGCTCATTTGGTTCTTCTCTGATCGGAGGAGAATCCTTTTTAAGCACCTTTCCAGACCCTAAATGGACATCATTTATGGGAAGAATAGAATATGTTGGAAAATATGTTGCTTCTTCAAACTTGTATGCAGGTTTATCCATTTTATTGCTTGGATTTGCCATTGGCTGGGCTGGTAATTGAGTTAGTTTGAGTTGTTTTGAAGGTATTTGTAATTGTTGTGGTTATGTTAGTAGTGGTGGAGAATTCTATTGCAAAAATGGCATGGATAATGGATATGCATAATTCTATTGTGGAAATGGCATGGATTTTGGATATTGTTGTTATTGTTGGTATGGAAATGGTTGTTGACATTGTTGTTGGTATTGTTGAGGTGGCTTATTTCCATAACCATATCCTCTCCAACCTTGTGCATGTTAGTTTTGATATTGTTGTGGAGGCTAAGCATGCCATGGCATTAGAGTATTCCAAGAATTTAGAGGTGGATACTAATAGTTTTGTTGAGGGAAATGTTGTAGATTTTGTTGAGGAATCCTTGGTTGCCAAAGTCTTCTCAGTGCCACATAATAGAAACCTTCTTTTATTTGCACTTATTCCATTGGATTCATTTGCAATTCCTTCAACCTTAGATAGTTTTTTGTTGAATATTTTTTTGTACAAAGACCACACACTTGAATACTATCCAAATGGCATTCTCTTAATGCATGTTTCTTTCTACATTTGGGACAAAAGATTGCTAAAATTTGTTCTTGTTCTCATTTCTTTTTGTTTGCTTTTAGAACATCTACTTGTGTCCCTAATGTACATAGGAGATCAGTTTTGAAGTTTTCTAGCAATCTTCCTATCTCTGCTCTTGTTACTCCTCCTGCTGTTGATTTTGCTGCTTTTGAACTAACATCTCTCCTTCCAGTTTTTGATCTTCCTCTAGAATATTTTTGACATAAATCTACAATTTCATTAAATGGCAAGTTTGAAATGTCACCCTTGCCCATTACATTCAGAATGTCAAGTTATTCACCCCTTATATCTTTGAGAAAGATTGTTCTAATGGTGTCTTGGTTTAGAGAGTGTTGTTTAGATTTTTGTAGATTATATGCAAATCTTTCTAAGTATTCCTCTAGGCTCTCGTCTTCTTGTCGTGTCATTCTGGAAACATCCACTTTTGAGTCCCTAGGCCTACAATAGGCTTGATATTTTTTAAGAAAGATTGATTTCATTTCATCCCAAGAAGCTATTGTTTACTCTCCTAAACCCATGAACCATTTTAAGGTTGTTTCTTTCAATGTAGCAGGAAAGAGATGAAGTTTGTGTATGTCATCGATGTATCCATAAGTTCTACACAAGATATCAAATTCAAACATAAAGGAATCAGGTTCTTCCGTTGACATTCCATAAAATTTTGACAATATAGAAGGTGGAATATTTTTCATTTTTACATCTTCTCCTAATACTACACTTGTATCCAATATTGGAAATCCAAAAGTAGTTTCCTGATCACCACCATCTTCTTGTCTTTTCCTATCGTCTTCTCCTTTCCTATCATTTTCTCATTTTGCCTCTTCCTCTTTGTGTCTTCTCCACTCTCTTTGTTGTCTTTCATATTTAAGTCTTTGTTCAGGAGTAAGAATAACAGATCCATGTCCCTCTTCTGCCATAGCTTCAATTATTTCAATGTCAAATTGAGGCTCAAGTTGTTCAAAAATGGGTTGATCTATGGATTAAAAAATGGGTTGTTTTTCTTTAACAATTTCTTTTTGTTTTCTTGAAGTAGGTGTTACTGTTGAAGGTTGTTTTCTTTTCACCTCCTAGGCTAGTAAAGTTTTCCTTTCAATTAAAGCCAATATTTGTCATGTTCTTTGTTTTTCTTCTAATTCCTCAATTGTTGGTTTACGAGCAACTGGTATTGTTAACTTTGATGGTCCTACTTCTACTAATGAGGGGTTTTGTTTAATAAATCTACCTTGAGGATCTCTATTTCTAGGCATTAAGAAACATAACCAAAAGAAATATATCTTAACTAATTTTTTTATTTTTGATTTATCAAGTTTTTAATATTTATGTTTATCTTTCTATTTGACTATGTTGATAATTGACTCCCCAGCAATGGCTCCAAAATGTTGATCTAATTTATTAACACAAATTAACACAAGTATTCATTATCAATCCAGGTTTGTAAAACTTGGAGGCAAGTTCACAGTGTATGGATATCAGGTATAGACAAGCTTAGAAGATAAATTTTGAAGAACTAAAGAAGTGCATATTACAAATATAAGCCTATATTAACAATTTCTAACTCACTTTTGCAATGTATGAAAGATGAAGTGGCTCTTAACCTAAGAGATCCATTTGTGTCCTCTCTCAATTATCACTTAATGAATAGAAATCAAAAATCATGAATAAACAATAGCTTAAGATGCATAAGTAAACAATGAAGGAGACTCTTAACTTAAGAAATATTTGGGCATTTTTCATCATAATTCATTCATCATTATGCTATCATTGGAAAACTGAAAATACATAAAAACTGCTTGCATGTAATAAAGATGAATTCCAGTTTTGATCTATTAACTTAATAGAAGGAGAATTCAACTTGAACACTTTGTTGTCCCTTCTTATTAAAGTGATAAACAAACTAAGATTCACCAATAATATAAATCATCACACATTAATTCATAAGCAAATCTAAATCAAAGCAAGTAAACAAATTCCAAAGTAACCAGTTCATGAAAATTAAACTAATTTAACAATGAAGTGTACTTAGCTTAGGGTGGGGGCCTCCACCCTTGCTTTGCACGCTTGAGGTTGCTATCAAATGTTGAAACTTCATTCATACACCCACATCAATGAACAAAAAAATGAAAGTAGAACGGGTTCTTCAAACTGATCTCCAAAATCCAAATGTCTCAGCATAAAGTTATACAAAAATTACATATCATAAGCCTTCAAAGTCTTGGTTTAAATATAAGGTTATGAAACAAATTGATCTAAAGTCTCTCTAAAAATCATGTATATTCATATACATCTATCTAATTTGAATTCATTCAATCCATCCCAAGGAATATGGACAATCCCATGAAATCACAAAACTGCCCTATTTCATAGGGATTTTCTGGGTGACTAGTCATGTTTGACCAACCTTGACCGAGCTTAATACAGCTTGTTTTGATTGAACCAAGTGGAATTAGTTTAGTTCTATTTCCCAAGCTTTCCATCCATGCATTCAGCTCGAGCCCAAGTTTCCTGCAAATATTGCATCCACATAGCTATTACGGGAATTTATGATTCTGTCAAAATTTGCACTTGAAATCAAATTTTCATAAAAACTTTAGAAATTGCAAAATTAAAATTAAATACCTGAATATGCATGAAACACATCAAAATAGGATGGATATAATGGAAACTGGATGGAAAATATAAGGATTAAGTAAGTTTCCTCAAGCAAAAATAGACCAAAATTGAGGGCCAACATCCTCCAGTCTCATTTTACCTTTCAGGTTTGCCCTCACTCGCCACCTTCTGCCTTTCCCTTCCTCATTAACATGCTGATGATTTTGCATTTCCTAAATCCATCATTACCTTTCAAATCAAACAAACTTTCAATCAACCCATGGGAACTTGAAAATTAGCTGTGGAATTCAAACCAACCTACTCATTGGCATCTGTTGGGAATAGGGAAAATTTTAAGAACCCCCCTAAATTTACATGTATAATAAATGGGTGAATCTCCATGGTATATAGGAAAAATGGAAGGCGATTTTATCAATAATATGATATGTATATATAATTTTTTGGTGAATCTCTCACCAAGCATGGTGAATATTTTACTCAATTATAAAATCTTGTGTTTATTGAATACACAAATGAAATCATTGCATTTCTTTAAAATATCTTTTGAAATCAAAATTACCAAAATTACATATCGATAATATGGTGGATGTAAGAGCAATACGTGAGATGAGCAGGAGCGAGAGCGATTAGGGTTCGGAGGCTTCTCTGTCACGGTGCAGACTGTGCCCCTCTAAACCGCTTCAGACGCTGAACCAGGACTCAGTCGTGCTCAGGTGCGACAGGGTTCCAAGGAGCACTAATGGATTCCACGGGGGGGTCAGAGCCCTCCCCAAATGCAGAAAATCAGTTGCACGGGCCGGAACAAGAGCTGGTGTTTGGCTCTTTGAATAAGGAAATACTGAATCACAACAAAGCGCATCAGCATGACAACAAAACGATAGAGGGGCGATCGAATCAACACAACGTCACTCAGTACAATGGGAAGAATCAGGGGGACAACCCGAAAGTCACCTCTGCAACATGCAGACAAATAGCCAAAGAGAGACCTAGGATCGAGGTGCCAGGTCACAAAACAGAAAAGAGAATCGAATACATGAAGGATCATGCCCTAATCGGGAAGTTCATAGGGTTCTGGCCAACAGAAAGGGCTTTATATGGATGGATTGCGGCGAAATGGAAACCCAGGGGAGATGTAACCTTACAGCTTGGACCGAAAGGCTTCTTCACGGCGATCTTCTTTTGCCTGGAGGACAAATACAGAGTCCTAGGAGAGGGACCATATTTTTTCAATTCAGCGGGTCTGTATCTGAGGGATTGGATACCGAGATTTAACCCGGATAAGGAAGATCTTACATGGGCGCCGGTCTGGATTCGACTGTATTCGCTTCCAGACGAGTATTGGGACGAGGATATCCTAAAAGGTATAGGAAATGGAATAGGAGAATACATCAGGGCTGCAGATGAAACCAAGAAACACATACACATCTCCTATGCATGCATATGCGTTTTCATAAGACTGAATGAAGCCTTGCCAGAATCGATAAGTATCAATCATAGGGATGAAGAATGGATTCAACCCCTAGACTACGAGCACGTCCCCTTCCGATGCAGGAAATTCCATGTGCTAGGACATCTCTTCCGGGGCTGCCCGCTAAATGTCAAATCTGCCTCGACTGATGCCTCCGAAACCCCAGCACAGGATGGCTTCACAAAAGCCCCTAGCAGAAAGCGAGTGCACAAGACACACAGCAATAATTCCAAGCAGCCACAAATGAAAAATCAGGGTCCAACGACAAAGAATAGATTCGAATCCCTATCGCGAAACGAGGAGGACCATCCTTTGCCCTCTGAAGATGCCTCGGCTCCCCCCTCCTCATCCTCCCTCAATCCGCCTTTTGCCTCCTCTTCCAAACAACCCCCCCCTCCCCCTCTCAGTACTCCAACCCTTCATTCGACTGGAAACTCAGAGTTGGAAGGGAAAGAGAAGGATATGGACATTGATGGAAAATTAGAGCACCCACAGAGCTCAGAGACAATACAAGATAGAAGCAATCATGCGCAACGAATGGAAGAAGAACCAGAGAGCATCGACATGCAGGGACTGGACATCATAGATCTAGAACTGGCTTTCAGTAAACAGGCTTTCGACAACATTCCAGAGGAGCAGCTCAACAGGCTGGAAATGGTCATCTCCAGAGCCTACCACCAAAATCAATTAGGCATACAGCCAGGCAGCCAATGGGACGGCTACCAACTCCCAAAAGAATCCAAGAAAAGATGAAGGAAAATGGATCTCCAGTGAATGATTGAGATAGGGAAAATACTGGTAGACTCGGGCAGGTATGCTAAACTGACGAGGTACTACAAACCCTCCATCAATAGTTAACTATGAAGCTAGTCTCATGGAATGTACGTGGGCTCAACAGCCCCAACAAACTTAGAATGTTAAAAAACATGATTAGAATGGAAAAACCTCAAATTTGTTTTCTGCAAGAAACCAAATGCAATAGCTCCACTATAGATAGCATTTTTGCAAAGGCCTGGCCAGGGAGTCAAACAACAGCGGTGGATGCCTCTGGAGCTTCGGGAGGGTTATTTATTGCCTGGAATACACAGGCGATAGCTCTCTCGGATCTGCACGCTTCCCACTACTTCATCCAGGCAGCCTTCCATATGATAGGGACAAATATCCATGGCCATCTCACAAATGTGTACTTCCCGCAGGACTCAGGGAGTAAGGCGGCCCTTCTGAACACTCTAGAGGCCTTGAATAATAACATAAGGCACCCTCTATGGATAACAGGAGGGGATTTCAACATGATCACCAAACTAGACGAGAAGATCGGAGGCCGCAATAGACTGGATCCTGAAAGCTCTCTCTTCAGGGACTTCATTCAGCATTCCTCTCTCATAGACATGCCTTTTGGAAATGGAACCTTCACATGGAGCAATCGTAGAGCAGGTAAGCATCAAATCGCCTCCAAATTGGATCGCTTCCTCATCTCAGACAACGCAGTTCATCTAGGAGGAGACCTCTCAGCAGCTATTCTTCCTCACACTGTTTCGAATCACTGGCCGATTGCGCTTCAATGGCAAAGACCCGGCAATCCTACTAGAAGACCCTTCCGCTTCGAAGAATTCTGCTCACGCATTCTACACTCAAAGACATGGTTAAAAATATCTGGACCGCCTTCATCCCTCTCGAAGGATCTAAGATGTTTCAGCTCCAACAAAAGCTCAGATTTCTGAAGGGGAAGTTAAAACAGTGGAACAGAGAGACCTTTGGTAACATCTTTACAGCACAACAAGAACTCAACAAGGATCTGGTCGCTCTCCAACAAAAAATAATAACAGAGGGGCACACTGATGCAACGCTAGAACAGGAGCGAAACATCCACAGCAAATTGGAAGAAAGGCGGAAACAGGAGGAAACATACTGGAGACAAAAATCCAGAATAAGATGGCTGAAAGATGGGGAACGAAACACCAAATTTTTCCACAGAACCACTGTTCAGCGAAGAATGTACAACAGCATCCCCTTCATTCAATCTCAGGAAGGAGCCAGAATAGAGGATCATGAGAAAATCGAAGAGGAATTCCTTAATCACTTTGCTCAAGTCCATACAGAGCCTGAAGGAGACAAGCGCCTGGCCATAGAAAGAATAACTAAAAATGTGCCAAAGATTATCATGGAGGAGCATAATGAGCTTCTTCTCCGCCCCATCTTAATGCAGGAGGTGGACGAAGCAATGTCTCAACTAAAGGAAGGTAAAGCCCCGGGGCCAGACGGTTTCACCACTACTTTCTTCCACACCTTCTGGGATCTGATAAAATATGAGGTCTGGAAAATAGTAGAAGAATCAAGATCCCTCCATTGGCTGCTCCCATCGCTCAACACAACTTTCATTGTGCTCATCCCAAAGGAGGAAGGCTCTATCACCCCGGATAAATACAGACCTATAGCTCTTTGCAACGTCATCTACAAGGTTATCTCCAAAGTGATTGTGAATCGGCTCAAGCCCCTCCTACCCATGCTCATTTCCCCAGAGCAGTCAGGATATGTGGAAGGACGGAAAATCATGGATGGAATTCTTCTCACGCATGAGATAATCCACTCCCTCAAATCCTCAAAGTAGGTAGGTATGCTTCTTAAACTGGACCTCTCTAAGGCTTTTGACAAACTAAGCTGGAGTTACATTCAGCACATGCTCATTGCCTTTGGTTTTTGCTCAATGTGGGTTCGATGGATTATGAGCCTAGTCACCTCTACTCAATTCTCCATCCTTATCAATGGAATTCCCTCTCGACCCTTTAAACCATCTAGAGGCATTCGGCAGGGTGACCCCCTCTCCCCCTTTCTCTTTGTCCTAATGGCTGAAGGTCTGGGGCGACACATAAAAAATGTGCTTCTCACGCATCAGCTTAAAGGCCTCTCTGTCTATAACACCCCCGCCAACTCCCATCAGCAGTTTGTCGACGACATTATGCTCTTCGGCTACCCTTCAGTCCAAGAAGCCTCTCGATTCAAAGCCCTGCTTAATGACTTCTCTGAAGCCTCGGGCACCAATGTCAACTGCACTAAGTCTCAGATCTTCTTCTTTCACACCCCGCCCGTGGTCAAGTCAGCGGTGACCCGCATCTTAGGATTCCCCTCTGCTGCCCTCCCTTCCAAATACCTAGGTGCGCCGCTCACTGCTTCAGCTATAAAGCACTCCACCTGGCAATCTCTTCTGGAAAAGCTTGAATCCCGACTAAACCTTTGGACTCACAGATCCTTAAACCTTGTTAGTCGAGTTGTGCTTATTAAATCAGTCTTGCAGGCGATGCCGCTCTACATGTTCTCCACCTTAGCAGCGCCGAAATGGGTTCTTAAAAAAATAAGAAACCTTCAATGTTGCTTCCTATGGGGAGGCTCGGAAACCAACCGTAAATGGGCCCTAGTCAAATGGACCACTGTTTGTACGCCCAAAGACAAGGGTGGGCTTGGTCTAAGAGACCCTGAGCACAGTAACACCATCATGGGTGCAAAAATTTGGTGGCAATGGGTCACTAATCCAAAAAAACCCTGGGCCAAACTCTGGACAGCCAAATATGCCAACAATAGACCTCAGGAGGAACTCATCAGGTTCACCCCCATCGACAAGGGCTTGCTAATGTGGAATGTTGCCAAATAACACTACCAACTTATCCAAAAGCACAACTTCTGGGAGGTAAGGAATGGCAGCTCAGCTCGCTTCTGGACAGATGCATGGAACCAAATGCCAAAGCTCAACAGCATCATATTCCCAGACCCAGCTCCTATCAGGCAGGTGCAGCGGACGGACATGGTTCAACAATACTGGCTACAGGAGGAGAAACATTGCTTCAGGCAATGGAAACAGGGCAACCAGCTAATCTACAATACAGATATTCAAGATGTCGAGCAGCTAGAATTGGAACTCAGGAAAAGAAACATCAGATACAATGAGGGCAAAGACATCCTTAGATGGGGATACCTACCAAAAGGAACTTACTCTCCTTCAGAAGCATACAAAATAATAAACATCAATACAACTCCTTCTGACACCATCTGGCGCAAAATATGGATGCTCGATTCCTGGCCTAAAATCTCACACTTCTTATGGCTGGTCGGACATAAAAGGATCCTTACTTGGGACAAACTAAGAAGAAGAAATTTCGAAGGCCCTTCCTACTGCCATAATTGTAAGAGTAGTGAGGAAACCCTTCAGCATCTCCTGGATGACTGTCCCCTGGCCAATCAGCTGTGGGAAAAAGCGAGCTTCAGATGTCAAAGACGATGCAGGCAGGGGAACAACATAATCAACTCCTTACAATAGTGGCCTCAACGACCATATAAAAGTGAACTCCTTAATCGGCTATGGCACCTCATCCCGGGTCTAATTCTCTGGAGCGTCTGGAAGGAAAGAAATAAACGAATCTTCAAAAACCAATGCTCCCAACCTGAGGACATTTGGAAAAGGCTATGCGGGAATCTTCACGAAACATTGATGCTCCGCACATGGTTGCAGGAGGATCTTCCCTCACAAGCTGACGAGCAAAGCATCTTAAACAACTGGCAACTGGATCTTCCACCAGAATCTCAGAAGCATGATCGGACCAAAAACAGCAGCATCAAAACTTGCAAATGGCAGGCTCCCCCAAAGAATTCCTACAAGCTCAACTTTGACGGTGCCTCTAAAGGAAACCCTGGTGCAGCAGGCTATGGCGGAATCATAAGGAACCATGAAGGCTCCCCCTTACAGATTTACTTTGGAAACATAGGTTGGGACACTAACAACTCAGCTGAGTTGGAAGGTCTCTGGCAAGGTCTCAATCTCACTTGGTATCTCAACCTTCTGCCCCTGGTTGTGGAAGGAGACTCCCAAATCCTCATTCACATGGCAAAGCGCCTTCAAAATGGATCATAAGCAACTAAAATTGCCACCAGCTGGAGACTTGAAGCCAGGTTGAAAGAAATTGAACACTTGCTCCGCAGTAACAGGGTCATCTCCTTCATGCACACAAAAAGGGAAGGCAACAAGGTTGCTAACTTCCTGGCCAACATAGGAGTTGAAAATACCAGTACCCTAAACACTAGGAACACCAGTATTATCTCTAACCTTGATCAAGCTCTAGAATGCGACAGACTGATCCAAAGTGAGGCAGTAGCCTCGGAAGCGGGTGATGAGACAGGTGAAGGCGAGGAGCCACATGGATGACATGGGCTGCCTCGTGTCTCCACAGAACATTGATGAATCCTTCTGCCGCCATGGATAGACGCTTCAAGAAGGGTGGCAGGCATTCAATGCCACTTATGGCTCCAAAGTTCGATGGCAAATTGCGAATTTGGCGTACAAGCGCCAAGGTAAAGGCAGGCAGGGTCTTAAGGAAGAGGAGCCGAGCTATGGACATCTATCGGCTGGATGTTGCTTTGTCCTACGAGTTTATCTTCCTGTGGACAGAGCTAACGAGCTCAATACTGGTTATTGTTTGCGCTCTCCTCAGAGGGAATTCAGGATCTCGGAGCACTCCCACCTCACTGCTCCCGCCTTCTTCTCAGCCATTGCAGCTTCTGCAATCATGTATCGGAGAAGAGGACCAGCCCGTGGCAGACCAGCTCGCCCTCCAGCAGAGCATCCTCGAGTGCAATGTTGCCGCTATAGATGTCACAGGGGAATACAAGCCACCCCCTTACAGGCAAGCCAGTATTTGGATTCTAACGCGCCCAACGCCGAGCCGACCCCTGCGCCTGCCTTTGGATCCACCATTTTCTCCTTCCGCTGCTCGCAGGATCGCCCGTGCATCAATGCACATGTCTCAGTCCTTTTCCTTGAGGAAGATCAGGACGATGCGGGAGACGCGAGCAGAGGGGAGAGATCTCCAGGGGGCAGCCGGAGCGCGGAAGCAAGGCCACCTGCGGAGGAACTTGGTCAAGCCTCCAAAATCCCTCCAGCTCAGGAAGCAGTGACCTCGAAGGCGGAAGTGGAAGAGGATTGGGACACTCTGCGAGAACGATATGGATGGTGTGAAGTGGTGGAGGAAAAACCTCCAAAGTAGCCAGTTGTTGATCAGCTTCCTCTACGTGCGACGTTGGTATGGTATGGTTTTGAGCATAATAATAACTCTGTTTTTTGTTTTTTCTGGCCTAATTTACTCAAATCATACAATGGCCAAGTCAGTCGAACCCAACAAGGGATTTTGTGGTTTGTTCTCACGGGAAGTCACAGCAAATTGTCACGCCCCTGCGTGGGCTTTCTTAGTCTTTGGTCAAGCCCCTGCGTGGGCTGTTTCAACAAATTTCTCGCCCCTACGTGGGTTGTGTCAGCAAGTTTCTCACCCCTGCGTGGGTTGTGTCAGCAAGCTTCAGTCCATTTGTTTTTTGGTTGATGGCTCCAAACCCCTTCTGGGTATAATCTCAACGCCCCTGCGCGGGTAGTCTCAGTTAATTTTCTGTCCCCTGTATGTTTGGGGAGTCTTCAGGTAGTAGACTCCATGGCCTTTTTGGGTCTCGTCTGAAAGCCCACTGTCCCTCGGCTGGACCTGGGCACTCTGTTTTCTTGTCTGTAATTTGCATACTGTACATAATATAATAGTTAGTCTTACAGAGAAAAAAAAAATATGGTGGATGTAAGATAAAATTCACTCTTGCCATTCATAGAAAGCATGAGAAAAAACCTAATACTATATATAAAACCAAGAAAAATTCAAATTCGTCACTTCTATGTTCTTGTTTGCAATTAGAAAAATTACCCAAATTACAATCTGTTTACTCCACTTCTAGGGACCTCGTAACCACCCTACCAATACACAAGTATGTTCCCGTTTGCGATTAGAAAAATTACCCAAATTACAATCTGTTTGCAATTAGAAAAATTACCCAAATTACAATCTGTTTACTCCAGCATATGTTGGAAAGTTATAGAAGGATGACTAGTGCAATCAAT
>APFE031233490.1:0-10474 GCA_000404065.3 Pinus taeda | reverse complement strand
GTGTTTAACCTATTTGGAGGTGCAGTCAGTTGGATGAGTAAGAAACAATCTGTAGTGGCACTATCAACTACAGAGGCAAAATACATGGTAGCCATTCATGCAAGCAAGGAATCAGTTTGGTTGTAGAGATTGTGTTCAAGTATGGGGTTAGTATAGGGAGCTATAAGGATAGGCTGTGATAGCCAAAGTGAAATTTTCTTGGAAAAGAACCCTGCATATCATTCAAAGACAAAGCACATTGATGTTCAGTATCACTTTATGAGGGATATGATAGAATACAAAAAGGTGTTGCTGGTAAAGGTGGACACTTTGAAGAATACCGTAGATGCGCTGACAAAATCTGTGAGCTCTGAGAAGTTCTCTTGTTGTAGATAAACAATGGGCATTACAGGGCTAGATAAATGACTAAGCTCTCTTGTGGCCCCCTGTGGAAAGAAAACAACAAGTGGGAGAATGTTGGGTTGTGTTATATTCTTTCCCGTGACTAGCCCACGTAGTTAACCAGGGGGTTAGAAGGGGGGCGGAGCCCCACCTTCATTGTGCTGATTGCATAGCGGGGGGGTCACAGGGGGTTTGAGGGGTGCAATAACCCCAATCTATGGGGTCCGGGGCAGCACCCTAGAAAATTTTGGTTTTGGACCCTATGTTAGGTTGGGCAGACCTACCTATGGTTTTGTGCATGTTTTTCGCATATGGTTTTGGATGCATTGGTTTTCGGTCCATGGTTTTGGACACGATGGTTTTCGGTCCATGGTATTGGATGCTTCAACATGTATAAATATGTATTGTAACATTGAAGGGAATATAATGAAAAATCAACCTAATAGTCCCAGTTTTGGGATCTAAGGGAAAATATCTGTGTATATGTGTTTTATGTGTTATTCTCTCACATTATTTATTTTCTGTGTTTTAGAATTCGGATGCATATAATTTCTGTATGGGGTTAAAACCTACATAAATCACATCAATCTTCTCCAAGTCATGAATTTGGAATATTTTGCAAATGTTCTCATAACTGCTCCATTGTTTTTGGTAGATATGTCATATTATTCTTTACAATTACTACACAGGAAACTTGAGCACAATGTCTCATGATGACATTGAGTAAAAGGTATTTAAATCATGGGCGTCTTCTAACCTTGTTATCATGATGTTGAAGAAGATGTTTTGCATACTCATGAAGATGGAAATTTGTTTCGCATGCTTGTAGCTTCACCTTTTAAGAAGAATTATGGAATTCACATATTCAATCATCCCACAATTTTATACTCATTAATTGGATATGAGTCAATGCCAGGCCAGCTAAGCACTTGCTCTACATTAGGTTGTTCCTTTATATTAGATTTATTTACCCAATCTTGAACAATATCAATCTCTCATTAAGAATTTGAAAGCTTTAATGCAAAAGAATATATATATTATCCATCTAGTGCATCATCAATCCCTATAACCCCTTCCAACATTGCAAATTTAGTTTCATTGTCTATCTCTAGAAAATTAACAACATTAATTATATGTGACACATATGTTGCAATTTCAAGTAATTATTAAAGTGTATCATTATCAACTCGAAATCCATGATAATATGGATCATTCTCAATCTTATAATATAATGCACACAATACAATTTCTTGTCTAACAGTAAAATCATAATTTGATCCTTTTGCGCCATTTTTTCGTACAACAATTATCAAATATAAGTCCTTAATATGTTGAGGTAATTTCATAGCAACATTGGCAACCTATTATATAAAACTAATGGTGTATCCAACCTATATTTGTATTGTTCACCTATAGATCATATAACATGTGAAATTGGACTTATACATGCTATCAACATCTCTTCAACTTGTGTGAGCACTGTAAAAACTTCAAGTTTTTCTCCTGGATTCATATGGTTATCAACTGAAATTCTATTATGACTTTCTTCTCTTTTACATCTCATGCACATTGAACCTATATTTGTCTTAAGTACTTGAATTTCAACATATGACTCTTCGCACACATGACACATTTGAACTTCAGCCAATGGATCAATCCTATCATGAAACTTTCGATGTGCAATATTCATATCAACGAGAGTTTTAAGTTGAGTTTGGGAACATATATCTTTTAAACAACTTTTTTTGGTAGGGTTTTCTTTCGCATCTTGTACCATGTTTGAGTTGGTTAGATATAATTTATTAGTAATATAAATTATTAAATAAAATTATAAACATTATAACTATTTAAATTAATTTATGGAAATAAGTTCTAATAATAATAATTAATAATACTTATTATTACTTTTGAATTATTAATAATATGTATCATTACTACTAAAGATATTAGATCATTATAGTATTATAAAATTTATACTAATTTGTCCTTTAAATTGTAGTATTATAATAATTAATAACAATAATCCTATTAGATTATTAAGAATATTTATCAACTTATCATTATTAGTATTTATATTAATAATTTATTTACTAAGTAATATATTACTTTACTTTTATTATTGATTAGGTCGACAATTCTTTACCCCTCTCTTTTTGCTTCTCATTTTCTTATATAAACTTGTTGTTCTCTCGACACTATTTCCTTAGCAATCTTTTTCCTGATGATGGATCCACTTATGGACCCGAAACTTAGACATTCCTACAAAATGATTGTGCTAAATCCGAACTTCCAAAATGAAAATTGTTTTCATTATCAATATGCTCTTTGTTGTTCGTTTTTGCATTTCCTCTATTCTTCATGCTCTTTAGTTATCATTTCCTCTGGTTTTTTTGTTGATGTCCTCTTTGTTGTGCATTTTCTTCTATTATTTCTTTTGTCTTTGTTTGATAATATGCTCTTTGACACGATCTTCTCTCTTCTTCTTGTTGTGTAGTTGTCATTTTTGTTCTTCATGGTCTTCAACTGTCATTTCTAGTGTCTTTCTCTATTGACTTGCTCTTGTTTATCTCCATTTATCCTTTTTTATTCATGGTCTTCAACTATCATTTGTTGTGCCTTTGTTTGTCAATATGTTCTTTGATATTCTCTTTAATATGTTGTACAATTTGCTCTTTGTTCACTTTTTTTCGCTCTTTGATATTCTCTTTGTTCTTCACACATTTTGTCTTCTTGTTGTTGCCTAAAATGTTCATGTGTTCGTCTTCTTATATTATCAACATACACATTATCCATCTCATTATTGTAAGAGGAAAAAGTAGCGTGAATTATTGTAACATAAAAATCAATGCAAGTCGCAAATAATTGTTTTTTTAGATCCACTAAATTTATTGCTCTCCAATAATCAAATTACTTTCAAAGGAATGCACATCATCAATATAGTTACATCAGATCCATAAGTAACATCTGCATTGAAATCCATGTATCTAAAGAAAACGATCTAAAAGAATCAGAAATCAACATCATACTGAAATCAATGCATTTAGTGAAATCAATCAAATAACATTATAAATTGACATCTACATTGAAATTAATGCATTTAATGCAATTAGGGAAAAATTTTAGAGGTGAAATTTTGCTAATTGGCTATTTTTTGGACATTTTGTAAAAAAAACATTTGCCCATTTGATTAAAAGTTCACATATCTTTTACATATACATGATTAAATGGATTATATTTGCTAAAAATTTACCAATTTTAATAGTAAATTACATGTTTTTTAATTGAATATTCACCTAAATTTTATATATATGACTTTTCAAACCACAATAGCTGCCTATCATACTATAAAAATGTATAATAAAAATGTATAATATTTGAATCCTTAAAAAATACCCTAAATACAATCAATAAGACAACATTATAAATTGACATGTACATTGACATCAATGCATTTAATGTAATCAATTAGATGGTATTAGACATTAACTTCTACATTGGAATCAATACATTTAGTGCAATCAATAAGATAGCATTAGATATTAACATCTACACTAAAATCAATACATTTTTCAAATTTAGTGAAAATTCAATAGTTTTTGTTGTTTTTTTAATCTAATTTTGAGACATTGACGATTTTCTAAATCCAACTTCTTTCACCTCGTACAACAGCTTTACTTCATATTCCTATATGGTTAATCAAAAACTCAATAAGTAAGTTGTTATATAATGGAAATATTTTACAATAAATGTTTTAATGTGACCTTGACAACAAAGTGAAACTATCACATACTACTTTTAATATTATTATTTAATATTAATATAATTAATATTAATATTATTAACCTAATATAATATCATATTTAATATCCCTTTGATATAATTGGAGTTAATAGGTTAGTTATAGACAATTCACTATATACGATCTCGAAGACGAATATATATTAATAGGTTCTCATCATAATATCGAATCATTGAAATGTAAACCTATATATAAAAAAATCTATATTGAGGTAATGGAAATTCATTGTAAACCTAATGTATTAAAACAATAAAATATTCCTATATTTGAAGCGAAACCACTGAAATTCACTAACCGTATTTACCTGTGTTTTAAACCTTATACATGACATTAATACAATAATACTTTTAATATATGAAATTTGAAATATTATTATTAGGCGGATAGGCCTTTCCTATGCATGAACTTTTCGTCAACACTTTTACTCTGAGCCGTTTGATCAGATAACACACTTTCAACCGTAGATGTGAACCAGAAAAGATCTGAACCAGAAAAAGAAACAACTGAAAATCAAGAAACTCAGAGTGCTCATTTTGGAAAAACGCAAGATTTTCAGGACGCCATGCACAGAGTATGCATCAGCCTTGCTGTTTCTATTATAAAGCTTTCCTCCCTCTGCCTCTTCAATGCAATTGCCATGCGTTTCATTCATCACATAGCCGAAAATGAGGAAAATAGGTAGCTGGAACTGCGCCTGGGCAGAGAATTTCTTGTCGTAGAAAACATTATCTGCTTGAATCGACTTGTTTTCTGTTATAAGTATTTACAGTTCTGGGTTTGGGTCATTCGGTAGTCTTCTGGAAAAAAAAAACTTTTGATGTAAATGCTCGGTTCCTCGTTGAATCTTGTATGAACAATATGTTGGAACTGTTCAGAATTTAAAGGAATATTTGCGTCGAAAATGGTTATGAATTTTAAGTTTGAAATGTGGGCTCGGCCAGCACCGAACTCTGTTCGTTATTTATAGCTTGAATGTTCGATACAAAGTCCTTCAATAACCGCAATAGGGTTCTGGTCTATTTCTTACTGTGTGCGTTTTCTGTTGTAAATAGCGGGGTCTGTAATATGTTTGAGTTATACCACCTCTTAGGAAGGCTATCAGATGAGCCTGTTCCTACAGGGGCTACGAATCTCTACATGCTTCCAAAACATATGGACTCTGGGAAATAATAGATGACATAACTATCTTTGTTGCTGAGTGTTATGGTATATTTAGCCCTGTTTTCTAAAATGTTTACCGAACAGAACTTTGAACTTCCCGAACCTTTACCCTTTAATGAATCATAGTGTAAAGCCGATTCAACTGCGTTCTTAGTTAATTTCCCTGCACAAAGTCTACTCTTAACAGAATGATTAATCGTGGCATCTTAAGTTGACATTATTAGACTATGCTTTTGGGATTCCCTGCAGATTGACGGTTCAGCTGATATTTATGACGCTTCTTTGTGATAGTTAGCAGGAACCACACATGGTTCCTTACTTTGGATTTCACTTGACTGTTACTTGATATTTCTTAATGGTATTTTGTTCTACTAGTGAGCGATCAACTGGAATTAAACTGCATAGGCAGGGTGTTTGTTTAGAGGCTCCTTGTCAATATAACTATATGCCCTGTAAAATATTATGCAAAGAGCGATAGTAACAGAAACATGACAGATATTGCTTTTGTTTAGATTTGATCTATAATTCTGCTTGCAATTTGAGGGGCAAAATAAACAGTGTCCTTGCATGATTGATAGATAATTGCACACAACTATTGCTTTTGCTTGACTTAGCATAGTAGTAGTTCTTCCTTAACAAATGTACTGTGTTTGCTATTTTCTCTAGATTTTGTTGCTCTTCTTCATGTTTTACTTAAAATATTAGTTTCTTAGGCTAACCTCCATTTTTTTTAAATATTAGTTTCTTAGTCTAACCTCCATTTTTTTAAATATTAGTTTCTTAGTCTAACCTCCATTTTTTGAAATTTATTGTAAATTACAGCGTATAGCTTTTGTGGGTGTTGTTTTATTATCTAACCAGAACGATGAAGGATGCAAAGGCTAAGAGGACTGCAGCCAAGGAGACTAAGAATAAAAATGTTGAAGCCAAGTATGTGAAATTTAATACTATAGATACCAATGATTTGTTCTGTTTCATGTTTGTATAATGAGTATTTTTTTATGTTCAATTCTTGGGAATTTTTCAGGAAGAAGCCAGTGTCAAAGAGAAGCCAAACAAGAAGCAGGCCAAACCCAAAGCAGTAAAGGACCCAAACCAACCTAAGAGGCCACCAACCGCCTTTTTTGTATATCTGTATGCAATTTCTTTAACCCCTATCATGCAGTATTATTCATGGTTACTTTGTTCTGATAGCCTTATGAGATAGGTATTGACAAAGTTTGGTTGTTCAGGGAGGATTTCGGTATGGATCTATTTATTTAACTGCGCGTTCACATTCTAATTATTATAGTAATGGCTTGAGAGGATTGACTTTCAGACACACTTTTTTTTCATTCATTCATGCGATTCGTCTATTTTAACTAACTTGATTCTATTCTTCTACATACTTGTGCAGGTTTGTTCTCTGTAACAACCGAGATCGATTCGGCAAAAGGTTAGTAGTTCCTTGCCTGTATTTCCTGTCTATTTCCGTGGCATGGCTGCATCTTCAAGATGGGTTTCTGAGTAAGATGAGTTATTCTCTCAAGCGAGCGTGTTCGAAGATATCTACATGGATTTTTGGACATGGTCTTCAATTCTCTAAATTGGCAATTGGGTCCATGGTATGTTTGCATCTTCAAGATAGGTTTCTGAGCAAGATTTTGACGCAGAAAGTTTTATGTAATGGAATACCAGCAAATTGTTTGAACAAAATATATTCCCTGTACATCTTGCAGAGTTTGAGATGTCTCGTTATCTGCCACTGTATATATCCCATTTTATGAAAATAATATGTAATGGAATACCAGCAAATTGTTTGAGCAAAATATATTCCATGTTGCAGAGTTTGAGATGTCTGGTTATCTGCCACTGTATATATCCCATTTTATGAATGAAAGCATGGCTCCCAGGCCTCAGCCAAAGTGTGACCTAGTGTGTTGGATATAGCTATGCAATACATTTCTGGCAGATAGTGGCCATGGAACAACAGCCTGTAGAAGCAGATCTTGGAGTTTGGTTTTCAACATTAGTTTCTCAGTTTGCCTACTTTTGTTTAAGCAAAAATATTTGGTTGTTGCTTCAAAATTGTAATGAGCAAAAACACTGTAGAATCCAGGTAGGAAAAAATTGTAGATTAAAATTTGTTGGTTTTTGTCTGAGTGGACTCTTGACAACATGCTTACAAGTGATATAAAAGCTTTTACAGCATAGCCATTTAGAGAATTTAACAGGAAACCAGCTCTGCCCAATATTCTTCCATTCTTGTTTTGAAGCATAGAATTTTGTTTTTCACAGAAGTACTCCCTGAACCCAGAACTTATGCGAACCAGAATAAGGACATGGAAGAGGTCAAACAATTAACTTTGTGCATATCAAATATTCCCAAATCCACAATCAACATAAAGATGCCCCTCCCCTTATAAAATGTCAACTTTTTGAAACTTGAACGTTTTAAAGGATGGTTTCTAACTTACTGAAAAAAAAACCCCTGTTGGTTGCAGGAATGAAAATGTTGACCCATGCAACTGAGAGGATTGATGCTGTGGATGAAACAAATATGACCGTTACCTACACTGTAATAGACGGTGAGATTATGAGCATATACAAAGTGTTCAGGCCGACCTTGAAGGTAATTCCGGAAGCTGATGCCAATTCTTGCACTGTAAGTTGGAGTGTTGAGTTCGAGCCAACAGGTAACGAAATCCCCCCAACAGAGCCAATTAAGGAAGCGGCAACCAGCATGTTCAAGACCGCGGAAGGATATCTGCTCACCACAGCTTGAGCATCAGCACATGAATGAACACTGGTTATTATAAGAGAGCTGTCTTAGTATAATAAAATAATGGGTCACAGTATTGATTGATATTTTGTACACAAAACTGTTTTCCTCCTTGGAGGTCTGGAATATTTCAAGTTATTGCAACTTTGTTTTGGGGTTGAGAATACTATCTGTAATTTAAAAGTGTTATAGTATTGATTGCACTAGCATTGTACTAGTAAATGTTTGGACAATCAAATGTTTTCCTGCTTGGAGATCTGGAATTTAAGTTATTGTTGTATATTTCATAATACAAAATTCCTATCCCTGTTTATCAGGTTTTATATCTATGCATGTATTTGGGGTTGTGCCGTAGAAACACCGGTGCCTCAGAAGGGGCACTGAAGACGGATCCGCACTCCGCTCACATGTAAGTACTCCTAGAAATCCCCTCTCCACTGGATTTCGGTATGGATCTATTTATTTAACTGCACGTTCACATTCTAATTATTATAGTAATGGCTTGCGAGGATTGACTTTCAGACACATTTTTTTTTTCATTCATTCATGCGATTCGTCTATTTTAACTAACTTGATTCTATTCTTCTACATACTTGTGCAGGTCTATTCTCTGTAACAACCGAGATCGATTCGGCAAAAGGTTAGTAGTTCCTTGCCTGTATTTCCTGTTTATTTCCGTGGCATGGCTGCATCTTCAAGATGGGTTTCTGAGCAAGATGAGTTCTTCTCAAGCGAGCGTGTTCGAAGATATCTACATGGATCTTTGGACGTGGTCTTCAATTCTCTAAATTGGCAATTGGCTCCCTGGTATGTTTGCATTTTCAAGATAGGTTCCTCAGCAAAATTACCTCCTTGTTTCGTCATTTTTTCCAGAGGAGCGTGAATCATTTATTGATTGCGTATCTGCTTCTAATCAGCGGATATGTCTGAATGTCTTCCTTGCCATTTTTATTGGACCAGCGACAAGACCTTCCCGCCATTGCGAGACACAGCCTTCGATTATAACGTAGAGGGCGCATAAAGTACCTGGCTCTGTTATGCAAAAACTCGGATCAGATTGCCACTGAGGGAAATTTTAGGCAGATCCTATTTCCGGAACTGGGTTGTCCAATTTTGTTCCGCCGCAGGACAACGTTGCAGCTTTTGAAGTCGACATTCTCATCTTCTATTTGGTATTTTCCCTAAGGAAGGCAACCAATTCTTGATCTTTTAATTGCTATCATTCATAAGTCAAATCTCGAGAACGACCTAGGGAAAATTTCCAGTGACTGTAGTGTCTTTAATGACGATCTCGGTCCCTGGCATATTTTCAACATTGTCGGCTAGATTTATTAATGCAGCTTTACGTACCGGGCCTTTGAAAATAATCAGAAAAATGACGTTAAAAACTCAGTGAATATATCAGAGGTTTGAATAATGCAGTAGATTCGTAATTATAATTGTTTGTTAATTTAAATTTTAGATCTCAAGTTTGAACAATAATTTGTATGAAGTTTGAAAAATAATTTGTAAGAAGAATCACATAACCAAAATAAACAATAGATTTATTTGAAAAATTACTTGGAAAAACCATAAATTCACAACAATTTACAATTCTGTCAACTCCAATCTTAAGGTCTTGTAAGTTATACATATAAATTTTAATCAATATTATATATAATTAATTAAATATTTCAGTCCAACTATTATTAACACCAAATAGACATGTTTATGAACCATTTCCTCCAACAAGATCAAAACCATTCACTATAAAACTTCTTCCAATTTTCAATAGTTAATTATATATATTTATTATATTATTTTTATTTTATTTATTTATTTTTACACATATTAAACACTAGTAAAAACTTCAAAGAATAGTTTCTATTATTAAGTTTCTTTCGAATTGAGGAATTACTGAATCAAATCTTTTAGACGTCCTTGAGTTAGGTCTAGACACATAAATCTGCCCAAAATATTACTCATAAGAAAATCCAAACAAGATTAGGCCTTTTAATAGGCTGCAACTTGTTCAGCAGTTTGTCTATGTTTTACACACTGTACATTTGGTTATTATGTTTTGACTTTCTAAATGCAATATACAATTATGGTTTTCAATGAAATATATTGGTAGGGGATAGTCATGGTGGTTATTGCCTTGGTCACTAGCGAGCTTCTTATATGCTTGGCCATTTATAGAGGTTTCTTGATTTTGGGTAATTAACTTACTCTAAAATGAAATAAGACATTCAATGTGTTCCTTGTAATATAGATATAAACAAAACATCTAAAGAAAAATTGTGCAATTGTGGAGCAAAGTTTTCCACAAACCAATTAACTCTTCTAGAAAAATTCAACAATTTCAATTTAATAATCCTATCGGCCTCTCTTTG
>APFE031233487.1:6244-23877 GCA_000404065.3 Pinus taeda | reverse complement strand
GGATTGAAAATGATGCACAATCTCATATTGGCTCTATTCGCACTGATAATGGAAAAGAATACACTTCAAATGAATTTGAAAACTATCTTCGCCAACATGGAATAAAACATCAAACAACTGTGCCTTATAATCCCCAATAGAACGAAGTAGTTGAAAGAATGAATAGGACAATCTTAAATATAGTGAGCTCCATGATGTTTTACAAAAATATAAAATTGATGTTTTGGGCTGATGCAATTCTATGTGTTGTATATGTAAAGAATAGATGTCCATCTAATGCTATTAGAAACAAGACTCTTTATGAAATGTGGTATGGTCACATTCCTTCAGTAAAGCATCTTAGGGTCTTTGGTTCCACATGTTATGCCTTGACACCAAAGTTACATAGAAACAAACTTGGTGCAAGAAGTCATAAGTGTATCTTCCCGGGGTATTCAAACACCTCCAAAGCATACCGTCTCTATGATGAAGTCAATAAAAAATTTGTTGTATCTGGAGATGTAATCTTTCTTGAATCATCCAAAACTGACAATGTTGTTGAGCGGCAACTTGATCGCTTGGATAGATTCGCAAATGCAAAATCATTTCCAGAAATTGATAATCATATTCCACATCTTGAAGGGAGGATTCCTATACTAGATCAACATATGGAATCTTCTTCTGAAGCACTCTCTCCCCCGTATGAAACTCCAACAACTGAAGATACTTTGAGTGATGTGATTGACAAAATTGAGAGACTCAATCTTGATTCAGTCCCAACTCAATCAAAGGAGCAGCTTGGACCATCTGAGAAATGTCCCCCAAAGTGGTTGACAAAGACACTTGAAAGTGTTCATCCTGATGAGGTTGGAAAGACAAGAACTATAAATTCAAACTGGCAAAATGGAGGTGATGTAGATGACTCTGATTCACCTGTTGATATGGATGTTTCTTATGATTTTGAATTAAATTTGTCTACATATTTTGAATCAACTTCCTTCAAAGAAGTTGCTTCTCATGATGAATGGAAAGAAGCAATGCAAAAGGAGTATGATGCCTTAATAAAGAATGGCACTTAGAAGTTGGTTGATCCTCCATTAGGAACCAAACCAATTGGCTGCAAGTGGGTCTACAAGAACAAGTATAACGCTGATGGCTCACTTGACAAGCACAAAGCCAGGCTTGTGGCAAAAGGCTTTTCACAGAAGGAAGGGGTCGATTATGAGGAGACTTTTGCCCCCACAACAAAATGGGCTACCATCTAAACACTATTTTCCCTAGCAGCTCAGAACGGTTGGAAAGTCCATCAAATGGATGTAAAAACTGCTTTCTTGAATGGAGATCTAAAAGAGAATGTTTTTATATCCCAACCTAAAGGATTTTTTGTGAAAGGACATGAACATAAAGTATGCAAACTTGTGAAATTCTTGTATGGCCTCAAACAAGCACTGCGAGCCTAGTATGAAAAACTAACTAAGCATCTTCTGAAACTCAATTTCAAACATTATGATCTTGATGATGCAACTCTGTTTGTCAAGAAGGTTGGAAAAACAGTTGTATATCTTGTGGTATATGTAGCTGATCTTTTGATGTTAGGGAACAACGAGAGCTACATTGCATCCATAAAGAAGGAATTGATGAAAGGTTTTGAAATGACTGATTTGGGCTATGTTCATTACTATCTTGGTATTGAAGTAACTCAACATCGGAAGTCCATATTCCTTTCTCAAAAGAAGTAAATTGGATATCTGTTGAACAGGTTTGGCATGACTGAATGCAATCCTTTGACTACTCCAATGGAACAAAACTTAAAGCTCACATCCATTGAAGGAAAAGAATTTGAGGATGCAACAAAGTATAGACAACTTGTAGGAAGTCTCAACTACCTAACTACTACGAGACTAGACATTTCGTCTACTGTTGGAATCCTCTCCAGATTTATGCAAAAGCCTTGTGAGGGACATTGGTCTGCTGCAAAAAGAGTTCTAAAGTACTTGAAGGGAACTCAAGACTTTGGAATCAAGTATACACAGGTGGGTGACTTCAGCTTGATTGGATACTCTGGTTCATACTTCGATGGAGACAAAGAAACTGGGTATCTACTTCAGGTTATGCTATGAGTCTTGGATCAGGAGCTGTCTCCTGAAGATCATGCAAACAATTAGTTCTAGCAGATTCCACAACAGAGGCAGAATATGTGGTAGCAGCTGACACAATAAAATAAATTGTGTGGCTCAGGAAAAGTCTTGAAGATTTGCAGATAAAACAAGTACAATTGACTCCACTCATGATTGACAATACCTCTGCAATAAAGTTGGCCAAGAACCCAAAGTTCCATGATCGAATAAAGCACATCAATACTAAATATCATCTTATTCAACATCACGTTGAGGCCAAAACAATCCATCTCCGCCATTGTTCCACTAATGAGCAAATTGCAGACATCTTCACCAAAGCACTTGGAAAAAAAAAAAGCTTGAAAGATTCAGAACGATGCTTGGACTCACCAACATCCCTTCAGATTAAAGGGGGGAATGTTGACATCTAATTAGAGGGATTGGGTGCACAACTGTAATTAATGTAAATAAATAATAGAGAAGATAGAGAGTCATCGGGAGATGAATTGAACAATCACTCCCTTTTGTATATAATAATGAACAACCTAAATGAATAGTATGAGTTTCGATATGAGGAGTTACCTCCTGGTCTGACGTGGTTAAATGTGATGGATACATGTTTTTGGATGGATTCCTTGCATGTCTATATAGTTCCACGCAAGAGATTTTGAATATTTCTGTAACAATGCAATTACCTATTGTTCTTGTGATGATTGTAGATTATTACCAATATTCTTTCTATTATTGATTTCAATGATTTTGCTTTGAGAATTGGTAATTCAGTTAACAGGAAAAAAATGCTTTCATATTAATTTTGCAATGATTGTATAGTACAATTTTCCTGAAAACAGTGATTTAAAATATGATTTGCAACTTCATATTGTGTTATTCGTAGCTACTCATAAATATCAGGTTCTGAGATAAAAAGGTCTATCAAATCCTCATTTTCTTCTTCTCTAAAATTAAAGGCTTGATTAATGCTTAAAACATGCAAAGTTTCTTCCTGTTGGTCATTAGGCCATGATATGAAAGAAGGAGATTGAATAGGAGGATAAAGTGTAATATGTTTCCTTTCATCTCCATGTGTTATGATCATGCTTCTTGATCTGCATCCAATGAAGGCATTTGCTGTGGCTAACCATGGTCTGCCAAGAATTAAAGGATGACCTCCTATATTAGTTTTTGGTTGGAAGATTACAAAGTCTATAAGGTATTCCCATGAATCCAAATAAACAATGATGTCTTCAAGTATTACTTCCTGTACAACTTTAGATCTATGTTATAGTTCTAGGATTGTAGCAGTAGGTCGAATATTTGGCAATTTTAAATACTTCATAGCTTCTATTGTCATGACATTTATAGTAGCTCCTAGATCAATTAAAGTTTTAGGAACTTAAAAATGATTGATTGAAATGGTAGCCATAAGTATCCCTGGATCAATATATTTTTCAATTGTTGTTTTTGCAGACATGAGACTAGCTAATTTGCCAATGACCTAGACTATGGGTGGATCTCTTTTCTTTCTGCCAATTTTCTTAATACATAATTCCTTTATTGTTTTTCTATATATTGGAATGTCTTTGATAGCTTTCAATAAAGGAATTTTGACGTAATAATTCTTTAATTCATCTATGATATCAAATTCAGGAAGAGAAATTGAAGTTTTCTGTTCCACTAACCTTTCTGGGAAAGGAGGTGTTTGAGTGATAATAGTTTTGCTTTTCTGAATTTGATTCCTTGGATTAGACTTTTCATATTGTTCTCCTTCTTCAATTTGTTCCTTTATTATTGGTGGAGAATATTTTTGTATAACTTTTCCAGACCTCAAGTGGATGTCTTGAATAGGAAAAATAGAATAGGTAGAAAATAATGTTGTTTCTTCCACATTATAGGTTGGCCTTTCCACTCTATTACTCGGATTTTCCACTGGCTGAGTTGGTAATTGAGTTGGTCTGGGTGGTGGTTGGTTAGAAGGCAGCTGAAGTTTCTGAGGTTGAGTTAGTGCAGGGATTGATTGTTGTGTGAATGGATTTGATTGAGTACTTCTGACATAATTCAACAATTTCATCAAATGGTAAATATGAAATATCTCCTTTACCCATCACATTGTGAATATCAAGATACTCATCTCGTATTCCTTTGAGAAAAAAATGTTCTAATGGTATCACTATTTAGAGAATGTTGTTTGGATTTTTTCAAGTTGTAAAGAAATCGTTCTAAATATTCTTCCAAACTCTATTCTTCTTGTCGAGACATCCTAAAAAAATATTCTAAAGTGTAAAGAAATTGTTCTAAATATTCTTCCAAACTCTTATCTTCTTGTTGAATCTCTAGGCCTACAATAGGCTTGATATTTCTTAAGAAAATTTCTCTTCATTTATTTCTAAGAAGTAATAGAGTGTTCTCGTAATCCCATAAACCATTTTAATGCAACTACTTTAAGAGTAGCAGGAAAAAGACGAAGCTTATGTGTATCATCAATATAACCATAAGTTCGGCATTAGATATCAAATTCAAACATGAATGAATCAGGAGCTTCAGAAGTCATTCCATAGAAATTTGGTAAAATTGAAGGAAGAATATTCTTCATTTTTACCTCTTCTCCTAAAATTGCTCTAGTATCTACAATTGGAAATCCAAAAGTAGCTTCTTCATCATTTTCTATTTTTGCATCTTGTCTTCTCTTATGATCATATTCTCTTTTGGCACCTTCTTATGTTTTCCTTTCTGCTTCTCTTCTTTCCTCTTCTTCTCTTCCTTCTTTACCATTCTTTTTTTTGCTTTTCATATTGTAACCTTTTTTCTGGAGTGAGGATGTTAGATCCTTGCCCTTCTTCTGCCATAAATTTTTCAGCAGTTTCAAATGTTTCAGTAACAATTTGAGATTCAACTTGTTTTGTTTGTTCAGAAATAGTTTCAAAGACAGGCTGATATATTTGTTCAAGAATATGATGACCAATTGGTTTTCTTTTCTCTCTTTGTTTTCCTATGGAAGATGTTCCTATGTGTTTTTTTTTCTCTTCACTTCATAAGCTAACAAAGTTCGTCTTTCAACAAGAGTTAACATTTGTCCTGAATGCTGTTTTTCCTCTAACTCTTCCAAAGCAGGTTTTCTAGCAATTGGTGTAGTTAATTCAGATGGAGGTAGTCCTATTTCTACCAATGGTTTAGTAGTTGGAGGGTCTTGTTTTGTGTATCTACCCTTTTCATCTCTTTGTCTAGGCATAAAAGACCATCATTATTATTATTATTTAAGTGATCTTCCTATTTTTATTAAATCTGAATATGATTCTCTAGCAACGACGCCAAAAATGTTGGGTCAATTTACTAATTAAACTAACACAGGTGTTTTACTTGTCAATTCGGGTTTGTAGACTTGAAAGCACGTCCAAAGTACACAAATTTTAGGTGAAGTCAATTTAGGAAGGAAAAACTACAAGGTTAAAGGAAATGCATATTACAAATATATATTCTAAGTTTTACAAGACTAAAAAGTTTCTGGTTCAAGATGCAACAAGCAAGAGAAGAGGCTCCTAACTTAGGAGATCTTGGTTGTCCTTCCTCACAGTATTGTCCCCAAGAATAGAAACTAAAGAGCAGTGTTTTGTAATGTGTAGATAGCAAGAGAAGAGGCTCCTGACTTAGGAGGTCCTGGTTGTCCTTCCTCACAGTTCTACTCCAACGACATTACCATTGCATCAAATCATAAACTAGAATTGAATAAACAATTCAAGAAATGCAAAAGGATGATTTTTAGTTGTAATTCGTAATTTAATAGAAAGAGAATTTAACTTAAATCCTTGGTTGTCCCTTCATATGCAAATTATATATTAAACCAAAATCATCTAGAAATCGTAAAGGAATCACAACACAACTAAGCAACTAAATCATAAAACTGAAACAAGAAATATTGAATCAAAATTATGCTAATTTATATAAAATTTAACCAAAGTGTACTTAGCTTGGTATTGGGGGCCCTCCAACCTTGCCTTGTACACCTGAAGAACTCTTCAACTACAGCTAACTTGATAAAACAAAACTCAAAACATAAACAACAATAGAATAACATAACTGATTCTTCAAATTATGAAAAGTCTTCAGTAGTCTCAATACAAAATTACACACTTGAATGGTCCATAAACTTAGTTTAAATAAGAAAATCATCAACAAACTTTTCTACAATGGCTCTAATAGTCTTAATATCCTAATCCATCCATATAGGTCAAAATCATTAAGTCTGGTTCACAATATTAGGAAAATCCCACAAAATAAGAAATTTTCCCTTTTTTACTAGGGATTTTTTACTGTTAGGTCAAGTTTGACTAGCATTGACCAAGCTTGTGTTTGCTTAGTTTGACTGAACCAATAAGTGTTCCTTGATCCATGGTTCCCAAACTTTCCAAATATGCACTCAGATCTTGCCCAAGTGTCATGTATGTATGACTTTAATGGAGCTATTGCGGGAATAGGTGGGTGGCCACCAATATCCACCTAGATCATTCCTCCCCCCTTAGCAAGCAATGATCCCCATTGCATGTAAGGCCTCGACTAAGTAAGGAAATTTCTGTTGAGCCTGGTCCTTGGTGAACCACTTGCCTTGGTGAAGGAGTTGGCATTCTTTGACAACCTGATATAGATGTATCCTCTGTTAGCAAGTGTTCTTGATCTGATTAGTTGCGACTTTTTCCATGCAGTCTGGGTTGAGCTTTGTTGGTGTGATTTGTTCTGCAATGTCAGATGTGTCCAACAATGGTGGAAATTATGCCCGAAAGCGGTCTACATTGAACACTAGGTGCAAACCAAGGAACGACGGGATGCTTAGATCGAAGGCATTGTCACCGATGGCCTTGGTGATGGTGTATGGCCCATAGAGGAGTAGGCGAAGCTTGTAGTGGGGTCGAGCAAGGTGCTCCTTTTGAAAATGTAGACAAACTTTGTCGCCCACCTATAACTTGTGCGACACTCGATGTTGATCATGCCGCTGCTTGTACTTAGCATTGTGTATGTCTAATATATCATGGACCTGTTGGCGGATGTGTTGAATGCACTCAATGAAGTTGTTAGCCCTTTCAACTTCAGATTGGCCATGAGATGAATTTACTTGAGTGGTTGAAAATGGTATGGCCACATCAATGGGGCATAGGGGTTAAAATCCCAGCCTTACTCAAAAGGGGTTGTGGTCTATTGAGCTGTGGAGAGCTCTGTTGTAGTTGTGTTGGACATACGGGAGACATTCATCCCACATGCGTGGATGCTTCAAGTTGTACATAAACATAAAGTGTATGATAATCTTGTTGACAACCTCTGTTTGGCCATCAGTTTGGTGATGGAAAGCTTGTTGGGTTGTGTTATATTCTTTCCACGACTAGCCCACGTAGTTAACCAAGGGGTTAGGAGGGGGGTGGAGCCCCTTCTTCGTTGTGACGATTGCGTAGTGGGGGGAGTCAGAGGGGGTTTGAGGGGTGCAGGTAAAAAATGTTGGTTTTGGACCCTATGTTAGGTTGGGTGGACCTACCTATGGTTTTGTGCATGATTTTCGCACATGTTTTTGGACGTGATGGTTTTCGGTCCATGGTTTTGGACGCGATGGTTTTCGGTCCATGGTATTGGATGCTTCGACATGTATAAATATGTATTGTAACATTGATAGGAACATAATGAAAATTCAAGCTGGTAGTCCCAGTTTTGGGATCCAGGGGAAAATCTCCATGTATATGTGTTTTATGTGTTATGCTCTTGCATTGTTTATTTTATGTGTTTTAGAATTCGTATGTAGGTAATTTCTGTACGAGGTTAAAACCTAGATTTGGTATCAGAGCTGTTTTGTCTTCAAGGGGACGCCTTTGTTGCTGAGGGGTTTCGCTCGGGCCTGTGGTAGACCCTATTCAGTGGGAGAACTGCGAGATCGATTCTGGTGGTGAAAGAAGATGGCAAGCATTGGAAAGATAGAGATCAAGAAATTTAATGGTCAGAGTTTTGAGTTGTGGAAACTCAAGATGGAGGATCTGTTGGTGGATAAATATCAGTGGATCATGGTAGATCCAGGTATTAAACCAACGGGAGTGTCCAATGAAGAATGGGAGAAGTTGGATCAGAAGGCAAAGAGCACAATACGTTTGTGTGTCTCAGATTCAGTATTGTTGAACATATAAGGGGAAGCTACGACGAAGGCTTTGTGGGACAAGTTAGGGACTTTGTACCAATCTAAGTCTTTGGTGAATAAATTGTTCCTGCGGAAAAAGCTGTATAACCTGAGGATGAAAGATGGAGACTCGGTGACAGAGCATCTAAATGCATTTAATATTGTGGTACGTCAGTTAGAATTTGTTGATATTAAAATTTCAGATGAAGATAAGTGCATCAGTTTGTTGTGTTCTCTACCAGATTCGTGGGATAGTCTGGTTATTGCAATAGGCAGCAATGCAACTGCCTTGCAGTTTGATGAAATAGTCTCATCCTTATTGACGGAGGAGATGAGACGGAAAAATATGGAGAGCCAGAATGGTGATGCCTTTTCTGTACGAGGACGGTCCTAGAACAGAAACAAAAATAAGTCATCGAGTGGGAGATATAAATCTAGAGGGAGATCTAAATCTCCAGGAAAACTTGTAAAGGTAGTGTGCTGGAAATGCAGAAAGGAAGGGCACTACAAAAGAGACTGTAAATCTAAAGCTCCTGATAAAGGAAAGGGATCTGATGATGCTCCTTCCGCAGAGGCGAAAACCACCTCAGATGAAGGTGGGGATGTGTACTTGGCTTCTTCAAGTAGACATGTAGATCATGAGGCATGGTTGATTGACTCAGGTGCATCCTTTCACTTCACTCCCCATAGAGAGTGGGTCTGTGAGTATGAGAATATGATGGTGGTGATGTCTTCTTAGGGGATGACAGGAAGGCTAGAATCATTGGTCGTGGAAAAGTAAAGTTGAAGTTGTAAGGTGGAACGGTTAAAACACTCCCGGGTGTTCTGCATATTCCTACATTAGCCAAAAATCTGATTTCTGTAAGCAAGATGGATGATGCGGGTGTAAAAACAATGTTTGAGAAGGATACCTGTAAGATGGTTTGAGAAGCACTGGTATTGTTGCGGGGAGTTTAGATTGGAACTCTGTACAAGCTGGAAGGTAGCACTGTTGTTGATGGGTGCAACAGTTCTGTGGTCCTGAAAGCAGAGCAAAAAATCTAGTGGTCTCTGGAGAGAGACCATGTTGTGGCATCAAAGGCTTGGACATATTGGAGAGAAGGGCCTTCGAATACTTCATGGTAAAGGTATGGTAAAAGGTATGAGTAATAGCTCTTTGGATTTTGATTTATGTGAAAATTGTGTATATGGGAAGCAGAATCGGGTGCGTTTCCCCACTAGTGGTAAGAGGGTGAAACAGATATTATAGCTTGTGCACAGTGACGTGTTTGGACCAATGAAGGTTCCATCACTAGGTAATTTTGTGTACTATGTATCATTTATAGATGACTTCTCAAGGAATACATGGATATATTTCCTTAAGAAGAAATATGAAGTCTTTGACAGGTTTAAAGAATTTAAAGCTCTAGTGGAAAGCCAGACAAAGAAGAAGGTAAAGATGTTGAGGACAGATAACGGTGGAGAGTTTTGCAGCAAGGAATTTGAAGAATTCTGTAAGAATTGTGGTATAGCATGACTGAAGACTACTCCATATACACCTCAACAAAATGGAGTTGTAGAAAGAATGAACAAGACGTTGATGGAAAGAGCAAGAAGCATGCTCAGTGGTGCCGAATTGATCTGAAATTGATCCAAGACAAACAATTAAGGTATTACAGACTCATGTGCATGGATGTGCCTATGTTATTTTATGCAATGGATCGATAAGATTGTGAAATACACAAGCACTGAAGCAGTTAGAGAAAACATAACAAGCAAACATGTAAACACAACAAGTTTAATAAGGAGTTCACCCAACACTCCTGGGCTATGTCTCCCGGTCTAGCCTTCAGTGGTGGCCTCTCTATTATGTTTTCAAAAGCATATTTTTTACAACAGTGAGCTCAATTTGAGTCTCACACAACAGATACAATTCAGTGGGACTGTACTTGGATCCCCCAAGTCTCTAGAGTACACAGACTCTCCTTACTGAAACTCGACCTATATTGGTCACGGTAGTATGAGCCCAATCTGAGACTCATACATGATATGCATATATAGAGGAGTTTGCTTGAACCTCTCAAGCCTTCTCTAGAGCACACAGACTCTTTGACTCTCTCTGTCTCTGTCTGGCTTGATGCTGCCTTTGCTTCTGTAGGTCAGCTCGACTTCTTCTCTCTGCTCTTAGCTTTCTGCGTCTAACTCGCTTCCAACTTACTACTTTCTCTGTCAGTCTGTGGCTTTAAATCTAATCTTATTTTTGACTGTTCATCTCTGATTCCCGGCTTTCTAGTTCTCTTGCCTCTGTCCGTTTGAATCCCTCTGTTCTATGTAATCATCACTGTATAACACTTCATAGGGAGGTGACCACCTATTCTGTAACGAATGAGTGTGTCAGCTCTCTCGGACATGTTTGAACGGTCGTTATTTCCATTTGCTCCAAGAATGCCCACGAAACCGAATATTTTGCCAGCTCATTGTCCCTGTCGGACTTCAAATCCCATGTGATCTTGCTCTATAACCTCGTCAAATCTGGTCACCCATCGGGACACATCTTCGCCATTGATATAGTCCCCCCAAATCCTACGATTGTCGCTCATATCGGGCGCTTGAGTAGCTCGATGGTTACCTGCCCGAAGTAAGCAGTTTTCTCTCTCTTCCGCTAGACACGTGTCAATCGATGTGTGGCATCGGGCAGGACTTGGTTGAAACCACTTACCACCTTAAGCCCTTCCAATATCTTGCCGGTTTTGTGGAATCTCGCCCTCAACGGAATCGACACGATATCTTTTACATTTCATAACCTTTCAGGTCCCGACACTCGGGGCTTTTCCTTATTTGAGGGGTTTGCCCAACGATATGAGATTAGAAACTTGTCACTAATCGAATATAAGAAACCACCCCCATTTCTCAAAAAGGCCTCTCGTTTTGATAGTTCGTGACAACGTGCATTACCATGGGCCAATGGTTTGCGCGCTTGACCGAGGGTCCTCGTTGCTCTGCGCTGATCACAAATTGAAACTGTTATGAGGATATCTTTGATAAGCTTGATCTTTTAAGGCTTTAAATTTTTGGCATAATTTTAAGAGTTCATGAAAACTTAGAGTGTGTTCTAGGATCCAATTCGGATCACGACCTTCTCACTGAAAAATCTTTTGGACCACCAAAAGTTGGTTTTTAAGCATCAATCAAGTGAGGGTATAGATTCATCGCTTCCCCAATTTCTATCCATGTTGCACTACTTGGTTTTGAACCTTTGAGCCCAATCCTAAGGTACTCAACATCCCCTCTATGCGTAGTTCTCACCTTTCTGTCCATAACTGTATCTTCCTGCAATTTATTGAGATATTCAGGCAACAGATCATCAATAGAAGGCAATTGACTCTGCTCTTCGGGATCTTCAACCAATGAAGGTTCAAACAATCTCAAGCTTTCTGCATTAACTACTAAATAAATGCGCATGTAAGCTGGAAAATTAAGGTGAAAATAATTCTCACCAATTTTCTCAAGTATCTTGAAAGGTCCATACCTTATCGACTTCAACTTCTTACCTTCACCTTGCATTTTGTCTTTGCTGATATACAGCCAGACTTGATCACCAACTTGGAAATTATGCTCAGTCTGATGCTTATCATGCCTTGCCTTGTACTTGGCTTGGCTCTTTTCTAGTTGTTCCTGTACTACCTGGTGAATCTCTTGGATTTGTTCAATGAACTTAGTTGCCTTATCCACATCAATGTGTCCATCAACCGCTATGTCTTTACCAAAGATGAAATCCAAGGGAGACCTTGGTATGAAACCAAAACAAGTCTCAAAAGGAGATCTCTATGTAGAAGAATGTTTAGC
Source organism: Pinus taeda (assembly GCA_000404065.3). Lineage (NCBI taxonomy): Eukaryota > Viridiplantae > Streptophyta > Pinopsida > Pinales > Pinaceae > Pinus > Pinus taeda. The sequence continues at coordinate 11,814 of APFE031233487.1, read as the reverse complement.
TCGGTTGTAAGTATGCTGCACATAACACAAATGTTCATCCCAAAGCTTGGGATGCTTGCTACAATAGCCTCTGAGCAACTGGATCACTGTCCTGTTGACCACCTCTGTTTGGCCATCTGTTTGCGGATGAAAATCTATGCTCTTCTTCAATCTGGTGTCCATCAATTCCCACAGACTCGACCAAAATTTCCCAACAAATCGGGTTTCTCGATTGGATACAATGGAAGTGGGTAATCCAAAATGAACCCATACATGTTGAAAGAACAACTTTGTTGTTTGTTCAGTTGTAATCTGTATGTTACAAGGTATTGAAATACACATTTTGCTGAACTTATCCACAATAACATATTAATATTCATGACCTTTTCTAGATTTAGGCAGTCCCCCAACAAAGTCCATGGAAATACTTTCCCAAGGATGAGAAGGAATTGGTAATGTAGTGTACAAGCCTAGTTTTCTATTGTTGGGCTTGCTTTTACCACACATAGTACACCCTCTTACATATCTAGAAGTTGTCTCATTCATTTTTGGGCCAATAACAAAATCTTTGCAGTTGTGAAATTGTTTTACTTACACCAAAGTGACCTGATATTAGAGAAGTGTGTGCTTCTCGAATTATCTTTACTCTTTCGGTTTGAGTAATGCATAACTTTCCCAAATGATACAAGAGTTGGTCCTTAACATGATAATCCAATTCTTCTACTTGTTTGCCATGACTTAAAGTTGTGTATACATCTTTAAAATCTATATCTTGAGCATATTGTTCAATGTAGCTTTCATGCAATACTGAATTATGCTTAAGTATAGTAGGTGCATTTATGATTGGTTTGGACAACATATCTGCAACTTTATTATGTGTTCCCTTTTTATATCTGATGACAAGATGAAACTGTTGTAGAAAACCCATCCACCTATAGTGTCTTGATTGCTGCAACTTAGTTTGTGAGTGTAAATATTGAAGTGGTTGATGATCAGTATGTATAACTGTCACTTTGCCCATTAGGTAATGTTTCCACTTTTTTCACACTCTGTACTAATGCATACAATCTTTATCATATGTGGGATAATTAACCACTATAGAATTAAATGTCTCATAATGATAACATATGGGTTTACCGTGCTGCATCAACACTACTCCCACGGCATAGACACTGGCATCTGTTTCAATCTCAAAGGGTCTTTGAAGATCAAACATTGCTAGTACTGGTGCTGTAATAATGTTTTCTTTTAAGGTGTTGAAGGATTTCTGTTGTTTACCTCCCCACTGAAACACCTTGTTCAATCCTGTTAAAGCATGTAAGGGAGCTGCAATCAAGGAAAATTTATAAATAAACTTTCTCCAATACTGTGCTGCTCCTAGGAAGCTTCTAACTTTTGTAGCGGATTTGGGTTTAGGCCAGTTTACAATGACTGCAACCTTAGAGGGATCTATCTTCAATTTACCACCCCCTACAATATGACCCAAATAATTCAAAGATGTTTTGCCAAATTCACATTTTGATAACTTAACACAAAGATTTTCTCTTTTCAAAACATCTAGAGTCTGCTTTATATGCTTCAAATGTTCTTCCCATGTTTTACTAAATATAAGAATGTCATTTAAATATATAATGACAAAATTATCAATAAAAGGCCTGAGTACATCATTCATTACTCTCACGAAAGTAGCAGGAGCATTAGCTAAGCCAAAAAGCATAACCAACCACTCATACAATCCCTGCTTTGTTTTGAAATCAGTCTTCCATGCATCTTGCTCTGCAACTCTGAGCTAATGGTAGCCAATATGCAAGTCCAGCTTGGACAAGTAAACAACTTCTTTCAATTGATCTAATATATCATCTATGCGAGGAAGGGGATAATGATTTTTGATCATTATCTTATTTAGTGCTCGGTAATCAATGCACATTCTCCATGAGCCATCTTTCTTTCTCACCAAGACAATTGGAGGCCCACAAGGTGATGTGCTAGGTTTTATGAACCCTTTCTCGAGTAGCTCTTGTACCTGCTTCTTGATTTCTGCATTCTCTAAAGCAGACAACCTGTACATTTCGATGTTAGGCAATGGAGCATCTTGCTGCAAATTAATATCATGCACTATTTCCTTTTTGGGTGGCAGGCCTTTAGGTTCTTGAAATAGTATATCATATTCTAAAACAAATTTTTCTAAATCAGCTTGTTGTTTAGCATTACAGCCTTCAAATACATTGGTTTTTATCAGGTTTCCTTTCCTTTACAACCATCAGTAAAAACTGCTTGCATGAATTTACAATTCTTTTCATCTGCCTTGAGTTTATGAGAGTGTAATTATTCTTGAGTTTATGAGCTCTTACAGTATATTCAATTCCATCTTTAACGAGTTGATACTTGTTTTTAGCTCTATAGAAAATGGATTTTCTATCATACAAGTAAGGACTTCTTAAAACAATTCCACATATATCCAAGGGAACAATATCTATCTCAACCTCATCTGCAAATGCTGACCCAAAAGAAAACCTAAGTTTACATTGTCTAGTCACTCGTAGCTTTGCTTTATCACATAATCAACCTAATGGATATGGCTTTTTGTGAGGTGTGGTTTGTAATCCTAGTTTCTTTACAATTGCTTTAGAAATTAAGTTTACTTGTGAGCCACTATCAAACAAAGTATCAATCTTTTGATGCTTGGAAATAACTCTAATATGAAAAAGCTCATGTCTTTTCCTCTCATTTTCTTCGTTATCAGTAGATTGTGCAGAATTACTAGTAGATTCTTCAGAATTTTTACCTTTTATACCTGTGGCTACGATTGTTGTTTCATCCCCTGAGTCTGACCCCAAATCCTTCTGAATAGCTGCAACAATCTTCTTCTTTTTTCCATCGTACTTCTTGGGTTTCAGCTCTGGATGCAGAATCCAACAGTGTTCATCGTCATGCCCATCCTTCTTGCAATGAGTGCATGAAGGTTTGGTCCTTTGTACAACATTTGCCTTCCTCTTTTTCCATTTTTGTTTTCTCTTTTCCTTGTTCTTGTTTGCAGTGGGTTTTGATGATCCCCCAACTTCTGGGTTCACATTCTTGCCTCTAGCATCTAGATGTGTAGCCTGAACAGATACCTCATCTATGCTAGTGGGATTAAACATGAGAATGGTATGTCTTAAATAACTATGTAGACCACCTATATACTTCAACAAAGTTTCAGGTGAGTCCAAAGAAATGCCTAGAATCAAAGCTCTTTTACTAAATTCTTGGGTGTAACTTTGTACACTTTTCCCTTTCAATTGGCGAAGAGTTTGCCAACTCATCATAGATTGCTACATATAAGCTAGTGGATAGAATTGTTTTTTAATTGCAGAAACAAATTCATTCCAGGTAGAAAGAATTTTACCATGTTTCTTCAAACTAGCTTATGTCCTTCCTTCCCACCATACCAGGGTGGTGCCTCCAAGGTGTAGGCTAGCTAGCTGAATATTTCTCCTTTTTGAATCGATGTTCTGCACTCTGCAATATACATCAATTTGTCTAATCCAGTTATCTAGCTTTTCTGCATTCAATTCTCCTTCATAAACTGGCAAATCAAACTTCACATCTAATTTAATCAAAGAAGATTTCTTTGTGTGAAGAAGATGACGACGAAGGTGATGATGGGGGAGAAGGTGGAGAGGGCTTCTATTCTTTTCCTTTGCCTTATGGGTGGGAAACTAGAAGAGGTTCTTCTACTCCTTTATCTTGTTTGGAGGTTGATGATGCTTCACCTCTGCCTTTCTTAAATTCTCTATACATTTCTTCTACGATGGCTCTCATGGTCATGAAACTGTCCATGAACTGGGAGTCTGATTCCAAGGGATTTCTTCTGACATTTTCCTCTTAGGATAGACTCTTTTCGATTTCTGGGTTAGCTTCGACCAACTCTCCTTCTCCTAATTTAAGCTTTGATCTAGTTATCATTCAACAAAAGAATCCAACACAAGCTTGTCTAATCTTAGTAACCTAGAGCTTTGATACCACTTGATCTGAAATTGATCTAAGACAAACAATTAAGGTATTACAGACTCATGTGCATGGATGTGCCTATGTTATTTTATGCAGTGGATCGATAAGATTGTGAAATACACAGGCACTGAAGTAGTTAGAGAAAACATAACAAGCAAACATGTAAACACAATAAGTTTAATAAGGAGTTCACCCAACACTCCTGGGCCACATCTCTCGGTCCAGCCTTCAGTGGTGGCCTCTCTATTATGTTTTCAAAAGCAAATTTTTTACAACAGTGAGCTCAATTTGAGTCTCACACAACAGAGACATTTCAGTAGGACTGTACTTGGATCCACCAAGTCTTTGGAGTACACAGACTCTCCTTACTGAAACTCGACCTCTATTGGTTACAGTAGTATGAGCCCAATCTGAGACTCATACATGAAAGGCATATACAAAGGAGTTCACTTGAACCTCTCAAGCCTTCTCTAGAGCACACAGACTCTCTGACTCTCTCTGTCTCTGTCTGGCTCAATGCTGCCTTTGCTTCTGCAAGTCAGCTCAGCTTCTTCTCTTTGCTCTTAGCTTTCTGCGTCTAACTCGCTTCCAACTTACTGCTTTCTCTGTCAGTCTGTGACTTTAAAGCCAATTTGTTTTCTAACTGTTCATCTTCGCTTCCTGGATTTCTAGTTCTCTTGCCTCTGTCTGTTTGAATCCCTCTGTTCTACGTAATCATCATTGTATAACGCTTCACAGGGAGGTGGCCACCTATTTTGTAACGGATAAGTGCGTCAACTCTCTCTGACATGTTTGAACGGTCGTTATTTTCATTTGCTTCAAGAATGCTCGCAAAACCGAATCTTTTGTCAGCTCATCATCCCTGTCGGACTTCAAATCCCATGTGACCTTGCTCTATAACCTCGTCAAATCCGGTCACCCATCGGGACGCATCTCTGCCGTTGATCTGGTCTCCTCAAATCCTACGGTTGTTGCTCATATCGGGCGGTTGAGTAGCTCGATGGTTACCCGCCCGATGTAAGCGATTTTCTCTCTCTTCTGCTGGACGCATGTCAATCAATGTGTGGCATTGGGCGGGACTTGGTTGAAACCACTTATCGCCTCGAGCCCTTTTGATATCCTGCTGGTTTTATGGAATCCCGCCCTCGATGGAATCAACGCGATATTCTTTACATTTCATAACCTTTCGAGTCCGAGCGCTCGGGGCTTTTCCTTCTTTGAGGGGTTTTCCTAACGATATGCGATTAGTGACTAATCGCATATCAGAAACCACCCCCGTTTCTCGAAAAGGCCTCCTGTTTTGCTAGTTTGTGACAATGCGCGTTACCATGGGCCGATAGTGTGCGCGCTTGACCGAGGGTCCTCGTTGCTCCGCACTGATCACAAATTGCAACTGTTACGAGGATATTTATGATAAGATTGATCTTTTAAGGCTTTGAATTTTTGACATAATTTTAAGAGTTCATGAAAACTTAGAGTGTGTTCAAGGATCCAATTAAGATCAGGAATTCAGGACAGGGGCGGTGGAGACAACATGTTACCTGGTCAACAGATCACCTTCATCAACATTGGAGGATAAGACTCCACAAGAGGTATGGACT
>APFE031233464.1:4203-66587 GCA_000404065.3 Pinus taeda | reverse complement strand
TAACCATAACCCTAATAAAAATAATAATTCTATAATAATTTTTAAAAGAATAATTAAATTAATTTGGTCACAATTTTAAAACCTTAAATTTCACAAATACAAGTAAAATTAACAAAATATAATAAAACAATTAAAATTAAAATTAACAAATCACAATATCTATCGACTAAACATCTCACACATCTCTATATATTTGAAAAAAAAAATGAGATCAATGTTTCAACAATTTTTCACATCCTGAAGATGAACCACTATTGCTGGTTTGAAACATCGATTATAAACAAACCTAATGCGATGTATCCAGAAGATATGCTACATAATCATGAAACTTGTAGAAACCTCAAAGACAAAATGTTGACTTATGTTTACATATTTGTATGTATCACTAGGATATTATACTTATATACCATGGTTATATAAATATATCTCTATGTTATTATATTTATACCATGGTTATGACTATATAATCATCGATCTTATTTCCAAAATATAACTAGAACAACAAGGCTTCAAACCTCACAAGAGAGTTTATCATGTATCCATTACATGACACAACCTTTTTTTTCGGAGGAAAAATCCGTAATTTTATTCATATGGCAAAATTACATGTAGTAGATGCTATAAGCATATGCAGAAAGCTGTCCATGAAGAGGACAAAAAAAAAGTTACAAAAATAAAAAAAACAAATAAATATCAGCAAGCCTATGCTTTTCTGCCCTTTTTCTTCTCCACCCTTCTCCAACCCTCCGATTTGGAAGTGGGTGAAATAATGGCCAACTGGTTTTCTGGTATGTTCAATGGTAGATCCTTGTCGGATTCAGATCCTTCCGATCCATCAGTTCTTTTTATTCCACTAACTTCCAGTTGAGGATCTGGTTGCTGATGTAAATTCTTTGGCTCCATATGAGTATCTGGGGCAGTATCATCTTGATTAATTTGCTGACTCGTGTGTAAACCAATTTTTGTTTGGTTCTCTGGAGGTTCTGACTGCAAGTCCTCCTCTTCTTCCATCAGATCAGTGTTCTGCCAACCTTTAGGCCTTTTTTGTTGTTTCTTTTTTCCTTTGGATTCCTTTCTGGTCAGCAGGAAATTATATTGGAGGTGTCCAGTTTGCAGGCAGCTGCAGCATCTGAAAGCAGTATTCTCATAGTCGAGTGGTTGAGTCCTCAATGAATTGTTGTAGCTCAATGTGATGTGATTAGGCAATCCCTGACTCAGGTCCACCTCAACACATATTCTAGCAAATGTGACAATTCACTTGCTAACTCTGTCTTCATCTATTTTTAGGAATTTCGCTAGGGAATTCCCAATGGCTAATAAAACTTTGTAATGCCAAAAGTGTAGAGGGAGGTTATGGAGCCTCACCCAAACAGGCATTGTGGAAGCTTTCATAGTATTTGCATCGAATTCATCAAACCAAGGAGTGATGAAGAGGCCAGCATTGCCCCAAAACCAAGGCCCCTAATTGATAATACTGTCTCTATCTTGGACAGTGCTGAAACTAACAATGAAAAAACCCTTAGAGCATAAATGTACATCATAGTTTGTTGTCCATGTGGAGTAAATCCACTGATGCAGAGCATCGGATTTTGGCCAGAAACCATTAAATCTACAAATGACAGCATGTTTGGATAGTTCAGTATGTAGTTCAATTACCTCTGGTATATGCACTTGGAGTGTAGGGGATTCCCATTTTTGTTCTACTATATATGGACCTGGTAACTCTGGTACTGGTGCTGTTTTCTGCTGCAATTTGCCTTTCCCCTTGACAACATCACGAAAGGAGCCAGAGTTTATTGAGTTGTCTCCTCCACGCAGACGCATATTTAGATAAATGGTCGAATCATTGATGATATCATAGTCCTGAAGAGAGAGGAGGTCCTGTAGACAGCGACCAGAGAAAATCAGGTTTTGGTGAATGGTGGGGATCCTAGTTTGGATCCGTATTGCCTTCTTTAGCTCCTGTATATCCAACCCCTTTCGAATCGTCATGCAAAGATGGCTGCCCCTAATCTTTTTGACGAAAATGTTAATCCATTCTTCACCTACGCGGGTTGCATCAGGCGTACGGGGGCTACAATCCGTTGATATGGGCAAACTTCCTATAGGACATACTACATCCCAGATTTTTATATATTTTCCGCTTCCTGCTACTTCCAGATTTGGCTCATTAGGATCATTATTTGTGTGCTCTGCCATAGCTCCAGGAATATTGTGGTCCGTGGTAGTCTGTACCCTATCCCGCGCACAGGTAATATCCAGAACAGGTTGGTACCCAGACGCAGAAAGACCAAAACCCCGAAACCACTCACACTGCAGCCTGTTGGTGTAAATACAGATGACAGAGGGAGGCGAAAGCAGGGCAGGAAGTGGTATGTCGGCTACCAGACTCGGCTTTCTCTGAGCCAAAGCCACCGTCCAACCGAGTAGTGGCAGGAGAAGTCATGATAGACTCTTAGGCAAAGAAAACAGGAGGACATTGCCCTCGCCGAGAAGCTCGAGAGGAAGTAGGTGTGGCTTAAACAAAAAAAACCATTTTGTATGTGGATAAAGCGAGTATTTACCTCTTCTTGGCGTGGTTCTATTCCCCGTACATGACACATAACCTATGTATATTCTTTACACACATCTTGTAGTAATATACATTGTTGCACCTTTATTAATACACACTTTACTCATATCTCGTAGCAATATAATACATTTCCAAACCTTTATTGATACACATTATTTGTGTTCGTCATTTAAATGTGGTACAATTGTTCATATAGTTCTTCGCATTAATTTAATTGTATTTTTTTTCTCACACACATGACACCCTCTAGATCCTTCCACACATACACATGTTGATTTATGGGATTTCCATGGAGGGTCCTTTCGACCTACCACATCAATGATTTTCTTTTGATCTTTCCAAATCAACGATGTCAACAATTAGGGTTTTTCTCCATGATACAAAGACCATTTTGACAAATTGTTAGTTCATTCACTCTCCTTGCGGTGCTCAAAGATAACTTACATTATTGTTACTTGAAGCTTTTTTCATGCTTTAATTTTTTATTTGGTGCAATTTTCAAACATTTGTATTGCTTTAGTTTGATTTGGTGTGATATGTTTTCCATATGAGACTTATTTAAGAGTTTGTGAGGTTTCTTTGGTGAGGAGTTGTTTCAAAACATATGGTGGCTAACCATAAGGGTTCTATCTTCGTTTAAGACTGTAACATCATGCAAGTGCTTTTCCCTTTCAACATTGTCGATCTTTAGGTAAACCCTTGGTTTAATTTCATCATGTATATAATTACCTTATATAATTTCTCTATTCTAGATTTCTTTAGGATTTTTTAATTAATAAGGGTTCAAATTTTATTACAGGTTCCCTTTTCTAGAGTGTGGAAGTCACCAGGTTTTTATAACCTCTATCCTGGTTTGACAACTTGACTTCTAGGTATTTTCACTTTGTTTGTGTTTCTAAATAGACTCACAACCCTTTGTAATGTTTTTCCACTATTGTTTGTCAAATTCTCTATAAACCCATTTAGGGTTTTAGATTTGTTTTCAATTCAAAAGAATTATTCTGTTTATTAATCATTGACTTCATTAGGGTTTAAAGTTCCACAAACCCTAATTACATATACTAATAAAATACTTTACCTATGTTCTTTATGGTTAGTTTAACTCTAAAGAGATATATGTTTGTAGCACTATAAAATTTAAAATGTACTTTAACTTGGATATTTTTTTTAATTGGTGTCATTAACCTATTAATCAATTTTTTTAATTGGTGTCATTAACCTATTAATCATGCTTGTAGGTTGTCACTTGAATATTTAAAAGTATATTTGTCTTGATTTAATTTTCCGTGTAATAGTTATTCAGTGGTTAGAATTTTCTTCTCCACTGCGAATAGAGATTAATCCATTCCTTCTCTGTTAATATATATATATATGATTAATCCAATAAAGAAATGAAAACACACATACACACACACACACACACATACACGTGTGTGTGTTTTCATTTCTTTACTGGTTATTGGTTGTAGCTCTATAGATATAGAATTTACAATGTCTCTCACATTAAAATTCTCAAGGTACAATTTTAATAATACATGTAACTATGCTTGTTATTTTAAAGAAATAATTATGACCCTATCTTTATAAAAACAACTATTTCGTTTGTTTCTTTCACATGTAGAGAGTAACATGGAACTATTTACTGTGCCACGATTATGTCTCAAAACCCTTTCTTCATTTATCCACTTACTGTTAATTCTCCATTTATAATTTCTATCTTATTCCTAGTTATAATCATTGTTACAATGTTTATCTTTTCAAGGTAATGATTCTATATCTAGAAATAATGAATTTTTCATTTGATGTTTCCAAGTTCATACTTGAATCAGTCTCAACTTACAAAAATTTCAACTCTTCTACCAAGACAGATGCTCCTATACCCAGTCCTATGTCCATAACCTTGTTGTGAGGGCTCTCTTACATATTTAGAAGATTTTTCGCGTGTTCTATATTTTTACTTCCAAACCTTTGGAAGAGTGTAATATTCAGGCCCTTGTGCATAATTGTACTCATTTCTTAAACTTAACTTTAAATATTGTTCCTTTTAAGGTCAATGATTCAACCTTATCTGATTTTTAGCAGTTCTTTTATATAATATTTTGTGCATATTTAAATGAATGGAATTGAATTTCTTTTTGTTTAATAGCATGTACAAAATCATGTCTTATTTATAGTATGATAATTTTCTTTTAATCTAAACAATTATTTCTCACTAATAGATATTTGTTATCTGTCTATTTTTCTTTCATAAGTGATGTGTTTTGTCTAAACATTTTCTTTCTATAACTAATGTTTTCCTTATAAAAGTAAATATACTTTGTTTTTGTTTATCTCTAATTTCTATAGAGATTTGTATAATTATTCGACATTAACCTCAATATATATTATTTGTGTTAGACTATGTTAAAATTTCTTCCATGAACAATGATGAGTTTAAGTTGCAGTTATAATAGAAAACTATTTACTATTTTCTTTCTTCTTTCAGAAAGAGTTTGTCAATGTTTCTACTATTTATTTCTATTCATCAAAGGAAAAGTCTTGTTTGTATTAAAATATTTTCACACACACACACATACACACTCTTATATATGCAATTTGTTATTTCTAATTCCTTCTTTTACACGCACAAGGAATTACTCTATATATGACCAGTATTTTGTCTAACATGTGTGTGTGTGTGCGCGCGCATGTGTATTATCATGTCATCGCTTATACAAATTTATATAGTAACATAATTACTATCTAATATACATATAAATTCATCCATCCCTTTTACTAGAAAATTATCAAAAAATAAAGACATTATATTCTATAATTCATGTCTCTATTGATAACACTATATAATTTTCATTCTTTTATGGGCTCTTTGTACAAATTTATAAGCACAATATAGCCATTTTCATTTTCTTTCTATTCTTCGGAATGTATAATTGAAAGCACAACGAATTTCTTTTCTTTTTATAGAATTTATGTATAAATCATAACCAATTGCATTCTTCTCTATTGTACATGATTTTACAGTTGAAAAAATAGCTACTTCATTTAGAGAAATAAGTATTGTAGGTAAGAATACTGACTTGAAAATAGAAGTATGTAAAATTAATAATTAAGTACTTGGCTCCTCCCATCCTTAATACTGCAAACCAACGAGTATCCCTCGAGCATAACGAGTTTGCAAATTTTTTCTTATGCCTTTCACCCTTGCTTCTCTTCAGTATTTTCTTTATTTTTTTCTATAATGAGACAAAAGTAAGTATACAAAAAGGATTTTGATGAATTACCCATCTACCACTCTTTGGTGGTTAGTAACTTCCTCTCCCTCACCCACAGGTGGCAGGTGGTTACTAGCTTATTAATGAGCTTCATTTTCCCACTCTCAAAGACAACACCCTGTCTTCTAGGAAACAATTAATTAGCTAATTTCCATAATTTCTCAATAAGTCTAATCATCCAATTAGATCCCTAGGACTTATTGATGGGTAGTTATTATTCAACAATAATTTTGCAACCTCATCTCTTTCAACCACACATACTCAAAAACTAATTTTCTAGATTTCTTTATTTATAAAAGTAAAACATCATAATTATAGTTTTGTAATAAGTAATTATCAGTAATAAATTACTAATAATTAAATTCTTCAAATTTCTTTTAGACTTAAACATTTTAAAAGGAACATACATATGCACAATTAATTACATAAAAACATCAAGCCAAGGGATATCAGAGACTCCCCAACCTCTCGATTTGAGAGCATGGAGAACCAGGTCAACCCTTTGTAGATTAGGTAGAAATCCCCATTCAGGGTTAAGCCTTCTATGGCTGCCTCTTGACCTCCAACCTACGAACCTGCAATTTTTTTTTTGTTTTCTAAATTTCAAGCCTATTTCCAGTATTTGAACATAGTGATCTTTCCTCTAGCCGTTGAACTTTTCAATCCATATCTCCAGCACTTAGAGGCTAACAAATTCATATTCTGAGGCTAAAATTGAGAAACACTTATTCATAAACATGATAACAATTTTAACAACATTTCAAGTGCATTTCTTCATAGAAAACAAAGAGTTGTAGCAGCTCATCAACAAAGTAGAAAATTCATTCTCTCTTGAATCAAAAGCTCTATAAACTAAGAAACTAGGTGAACATACCCTTTTTCTCATGCATAATTAGTTAAATGGAAGAATACAAATACACAGAATAGCATCAAAATTCCTTCCCACCAAACAAGAATTTAACAATTAACCATGCACTTTACATCACTTTAAACATGCAATCAATAACAAATTACAAAATTGTCTCACAATATTCATTTTAAGTGTTGGGCACTCATTTATACTAGTGCAATCCAACACCATTATGACAAAGTAGCCCCTGTATCAAAGTTATTAGTATAAGGCCATGCATTTTGCGCTTTAACATCCACATATAATTTGCAATTTACACATAATAATATGCACAATATTGTAGTCAAAACTAAGTTATTTCTCTGCATTAATAAAGATTGCATGCTCGTCACTATAAGAACTAAATAAAATCTACCACATGTTGTTCCAACATGTTTTCCATAATAAAAACAACACATTGGTCAATCATATAGCTAAAGAAATCATGAACCATACCATCAATGAACATCATTTCAAACCAACAATTATATATATATATATATATATATATATATATATATTATAGAGAGAGAGAGAGAGAGAGAAGAGAGAGAAGAGAGAGAGATATTCTTTGATTTATTGAGAACATGAGAGATACTTATCTCAAATCATTGGGTAATTGAGTCTAGGACTATGACTCTCCATCCAATCATAGATGACTACAACCAAGTCTCACTTGTAACTGTCACCCCCAAGATGGATAACAGAGGTTGAGGTATCTTTTGCTTCAAGGATTAAGATACATCCATCAGCTGAAATAAGGACTCTATAGATTCAACCACTTCCACCCACCAATTGAATTAAAAATAACAAAACACACATGGATTCTAGAGACTAGTACTCTCCACCCTTCAAAACACAACATTGTGGTTCCGCCCCAGGCAGGGATTCCAAGACTCACAATAAAATAAAATAAAATCTAAGAAGCTCCCAAAGATCCCGTAGGAATTTTTGAGGATCAATTCCTCCACCCCATCCCTTTGGGATTTCTTGAGAAAGACCATCTCCACCCTCTAATCCACTGGGGACTTGAGAAGCAATCATTCCTTACCTGGTGATTTATTCCAGCTATTCCAGCTCCTTAGCCAACCAAAAACTCCATTCCCTTTTGTTGTTCAACCTTTCTTGGTATTCAAATATCTTTCTCTCTTGTTTTTCCTCGTGCTCTGTTTTTCCTAGCCCAAAATCTTCAGGTCAAAATCCCTTCTAATGTTGTTCAAATTCCTTTTATTATTATTATTCTGTCTCTCCATGTTCCCCATGGAACATTCTTATGTGTCTCTCCATATTCCTCTTGTGTGTCTCCTCACATTCTTCATTGAATTTTCTGCATAGTAATATTACTTTCCAGCAATAATCACCCCAACCCTATGGAATCTATGTCCCATTACTCAGCCCAATTTATTTTTATAAAAATGCTTACATTGCATACATAAATATAAGTTAATTTAGGGCTGTCACAAGCCCCTCCCTCTTGGGGGAATATGTCCTCAGTGTTCTTATTCCATCTGCAACACCAAAATATGCTTAAAACCAAACACATATTGTTTATGGAGCATTATAAGCACAACTCTACACAATATTTAGAATTTATTCACATTTTCTTCATCCAACAAAAAAAAGGATATGCTACCCTCATTGAACTAGACATTTCCCAAGTAGCTTCCTCGAGTCGTGTCGACGGTGCTAGAACCACCAACCTTCAGGGGATCTCCCCGATATGAATTCCCAATTAGACCTCACATTGTTTGGTGTAGGATTCCCATCCGGAATATGGCCCAGTCGCCAATGTAGTGGGTTTTAATGATGGGCCTTGGATGCAATAACACATAGAGTGGTGTATGGTGACTTTGGTGGGGACAAGTATGTGTCTCTGAAAAAATTCAAGTGTAATGTATGAAGGTTCTAACACATGAAGGGAAAATGAGTGGGCCCCTTAGAAGCCTGTAATAGTATGCAACTTGGAAGGAACACACAAGCATAAAGTCATCACAAGCTAATTTGCGAAATAGTTCACAAATTAACAATGATGGAATTAAACAACAACACGCATTCAACAAGATTCATACCAATGCAAACAAAATAGTTCATGAACATAAGTATAAGTTAAATAACATAGATTGTAAACATAATAAGAATAGTCCTACTATATTCACAACATATGCATGAAAATGTTCCGCCTTTGATATTTTATTAAGTGAAAGTTCCAATCATACATATACCATTGGCAGACCACTAGCCCCAATAGTGGAACATTGACAACACCTACTCCTCCAAAGAAAGATACTCCATCTATACTACGGAGAATCCAAGGCTCTCACAAACTGCTAAGCTCTTGATTCTAAGCCTAATCCTAGCCAAAATCTTGGCTCAACAAGCTTAATACTATGTAATGAGATCCCTAAACTGTGTGATATTGTCAAGGTAGAAGCAGATCCTAGCCTTCATGGCATCCGGGTACACTAACTTGGAACCAGTTTGTGTTTCCTTCTTGAGCAGGAACAACATCATATTGATTTAGACATGGGCAACCAATGCACTTCTGCATATTATGTTTGTTTACTTCTAGATCTTTCTTGATGGCTATTTGTTTCAAATGTTCCAAGTGTTCTTCAATCGCTACCTAACATGATTCCTGTGCTTGATCTCTATGAGTGAGCTGGCTGATTGAATCCTATGCGATTTCACCAAGAAGTATAGCATGTTGTACAATCGTGCATATGAGCCCTGAGTGCTAGCAATGAATGAGGTGACCTGTTTATTATTCTGGATGAGCATCCAAACCTTTACTTTCTCCAACTCTGCCTATTGCCTTGTCTTGTTTCCTAATTCAAGCGGTGACCTTTTGTATTGCATTGACCATTCACACACGACTACAAAAGTTGAATGCACAACCTTGAGAGTTTTGACATGATCTTTACGTTTATGCTCCAAACCATGCAAGTGGACAACTGCCTTACACACGATAACAAGCTCCTCATAAGTACTCTACATGGTCTCTCCTAATGTCGATACTTCACAGAGTAATGGGCCTATAGATGACCTATTTCATGTGTGACGTTTTAGTAGCGAATCCTTCATCTTCTTCTTACTTATAAGCTTCAATAGTAATTTCCTATGATTGCCATGAATACATCTACGTAAAATTATCTTTCATATCACCTTTACTGTTCTAAATGGTACATGCCCAATGCAAATTCATATTCAAAGTGGATTAAAAAATGTTATGTCTACAAATTCTTTGGACATATCTAGAGCCAATCGATTAGCGGGAAGATAAATTTCTATAATTGATAGTATGGTGCATATACATTGTAGGATCTTAATTAGGAGTGGTGTATCTACGAGGTATGTATTAATACAACTTAATTTCATGTGTCTTCCATATCAAAAACACGAGGATATCTAACAAAGCATGGTTGACAAAAAGAATCATGGAAATAAAATGTGATAATAGTAATTAATTTAAGCTAGTTATATGTGTTCCTTGTCTATGGAGAGTGTTTCGTCATGTACGCTAACAAACTCAACCAAGCTGAGGGGAGATAGTCATTTTATAAATGGACTCAATAACTCAACGCTTGCCTCAAAAGAAAAAAAAAAACATCAAATAAGATTCAAGTCAGATTTCAGCAACACTACATGTATTTACATGCACATGGAAGCCACGGGCATAGCTATCAAAGCAAGTTGCAGAGAGGAAATGTGATAATACCAATATAATTTGAGGCAATTGTGTGTGTTCGTTGTTAATGGAGTGTGTTTCTTCCTACCCAACAAAATTATGAGACAAACCTAAGAGGGAATGGAATTTTATATATGTAATTAATAGATTTGTCTATTGCTTCCACAGATAAAAGCATCAAATAAGTGCGAAGGAACGAAAGTGCAAGAGTGCGGAGAAGTGTGGAGAAGCACCTCTCAATTATAATGTTATGCCTGATCCCCGACTTCCAAGTATTACTTGTAACTTTGAAGGAGGGGTAGAATATGTTCTTCCACCAGAGAATTCATTCATATCAAATCAGGAAGATACTAGTGGGTTGGTGTGTCTTGCCTTCACATTTTCTGCTCAATATCAATATTTGGCAAAATTCAACAGCAAAATTTCCACATTGTCTATGATCTCACCAGTGAAAACCTTTACTTTACTCCAACTACTTGTGATTCTATGCAATAATATTCTCCATTAGCTCTACAACTTTGCAATATCGCTTTTAAATGATCCCCAATGGTATTTTAGGTCCCACACAATCGACTCCAAACATTCAGCTCTGCACTATAATGAAAATCGCGTAGCGCACACAGTGTTGTTTCGGCTTGGCCTCATTTAGGCCCCGCATGGTAAGATATATTACAATAATATTCAAATCCACCTATGTAAAAGGTGATTGGAGGTGTGGAAGTGTGAACGCCCCCTCCCACACCACCGGCTTATGTAAAGGACTTGAGCATAACACTGACAGTAACGCACACAGTGTTGTTTCGGCTTGGCCTCATTTAGGCTCCCACATGGTCAGATATATTACAATCATCTTCAAATTCACCTATTCAAAAGGTGATTAGAGGTGTGGAAGTGTGAACGTGCCTCCGACTGATGTAAAGGACTTGGGCAGAGCACTAACAATGTCAATGTTAGAGCGCTCATTGACAAAATGACCATTTAGAAAATTAGTATTTTTTCCATTTTAAAATTACTTGTCAGAAACTTATATATATCAGAATTAAATTGCCCTCCACAAAGGGAATTATGTTACATCAAGACTCGTTCAATCAATAGGAAATTAGAAATAAAATTTTTAAAAATTAAAAAAATATTTATATTTTTTAGAAAAAATATAAATATTTAACATTTTCCAAAAAAAACTTTAATTAAAATTAAAATAAAAAATAAAATAAAATAAAAATAAAAAATCCTTAACAAACTAATCGAAAATTAAAAACTTAAACTTTAACCATGAAACAAATCTATAATCCCAACTAAAATAAAAACTAAAAACTTGAATTAAGATACTATAATGTTCCCTATCCAAACACAAACACAAAAATAAAAAAGCCGAGGATAAAATTAAAGATAGAGTCTAATGAAATCACGTTTTGATTTTGGAATACGGAGACACATTTTCACATGCCAGCCATTATTTTATTACACCATTAAAATATCAACATGTTTTTTTATGGATTACGCGACAATAATTCCTTCAACTAACCAAAATTAAAGTGGATCGTATCCCCACGGTATCTCTCATGTCTATAACTAATAATTAAATAGTTCTACAAAAAACACATCTCTATGTTGTCCATGTCTTAATAGGAACTTTGAAAACCATGTCTCCTATTATTGTTACACCAACTACATTATTAAAAATATTAAGGCAAATATAAGAAAGTTTCTATTCCAAAAAAATATTAAATTAGGTCAAATATTTAATACAAATGCAATTAGGTCAAATATTTAATATTATAAATGCAATAAGTAGTCTATGATTGTACTTCAAAGTTAACCTCTCCATTGTTATTGTTAGAACAACTACATTATTAAAAAAATCAAGGCAAATGTAAAAAGGTTTCTATTCCAAACAATATTAAATTATTTCAAATATTTAATATTATAGAGTAGTAAGTAGTTTATGATTGCACTCCACAGTTCACAATCCATTTTATAATAATCTTTCACTAAGTAGTATAGGAGAAAAGTTAAGAAGTCATGGATCAAAGAAAAAGATTAAGTTCGTGTCTTCCTAACTATGCAACATCATTTAGCTAGTTTAATAAATAACCATGTACTCATCGTAATGGATCTAAACTATCTATCCCTTAAATAGTATAAGCCCCATACAAGTTAGAATGCAATGCAACCTTAACAATGCACTCATAACACAAGCCTATATCCTTATGCATGAGTGAGCTCCATGCTTGAGTGTTAAAAGTGTTAGGATTAAGTTAGAACCATGCAACCTTAACACTCCAGAAAATGATAAAATACATGGAATGATGTCATAGCTACATCATTAACTAGTTTTATTTGGATACCATTTCTAAGGGAGTGACTCTTTTATCATTTTTTTAAGGGTGGTTCACGAACATTGAGTGGCCGCTACATCCACAGGAAAATCCAAGTAGATCAACCCGAAGGGATCTACTTGCTAGCCAAACTAGCAAGGTCGAATTCCAAGGGTGTCGAGGAGATTTGACCTGTGACCTCCTGATAGACGAGGTACTTAGCAACAGGAACTTGACCAAGTGAGCTATCCCTTGGGGCTGAAACTCTTTTATCATTATTTTCATCACCATACATATATTTTAATGGCCCCACCCTTGTCTAGGCACTCCCTAATTTTAAAGTAGATTAAGGTCTCTATTAAATATCCATCTTTGTCTCTGAACATAATATAAAATCTCATAGATGAATACATATTTAACTCCTGAAGTGCATCTGACATGCCTTTGACATCCAAACCACTAAAGTTAAACCTTATTAGAAATGGATAACATAATGAATTTTTTTCCCAAAACATTTGATAATATTATGTAAGATTTCACTTGGGATACATTAAAGGAAACATAGTCTTAAGTTTGATAAGTGAAGAGCATGATGCTTTATTTTCTTGGTGGTTAAGAAAGAAATAACTTATCTCTTCACAATTGTTGCTTTCCTTTATATGTGCGAGGGTGCTCCAACTATTCCTTTACCCATGGATTCTCTAAAGCTCAATCGAGAGAAACTAATAAATTGGGTAACTTTTGAACTTGATCAACTCACCCACATAACCTATGACCCTACACAATATGTGTGCCCATTTTAAATCGGATCTGTATTGTTACACTTTTCTATAAAGTTATCTAGTTCCAACATATTGTGATAGATCTATTCTACTTTTGAACCAAGTACACAAGCCACTCTCATATTTTCCATATAATCGCTCTCGAAATTTTATGACCCATAACTAGAATGGAGAGGGTTATTGATTTAGATCTTGGGGGATAAGATCTAGAAAAATTGAATGTCAAGAGAGGAGTAGAGAAAACATGCAGGTCTTCCATGAAACTAATCATAATAATATTAATAAAATTGAAAAAATTGAATACATCACAAAAATATAAAAAGAGAGAAAGAGGTAATTGGAGAAGAAGGATCCCATTAAGGAGAACCATTACATGCAATGAGGCCAATTTCGGGACCTCTCCTTCTCAACCTTCACTTTCTTCCTATTGCCTTCTTATGAGGTGTATTATTGATGGAGTTAACTTTAAGTAGGTTTGACTCCATCAATTACATATCTATAAAGTTCTATTTTACATAAAAATATGACTTATACATCCAAAGTTAGACTATAAACCCCCTTAAGATTCAGATCAATCCCTCTTAGAAAATGATAGTCACCATCATTCATCCATGCTAAAGAAAGAAAGAGGTACCCCATTATGTTTAATATACCGTCATGATTTCAATTTGTTGGGGTTAATGAAGAGAAAGGTTTGTGTGGTTAATCCATAACCATCATGATTACAATGTGCCAAGTACCAATAAAGATAAGGGTTTTATGTGGTTAGCCCATAAACATGGGTTTGTGTATGACCCACAACCAAGTTGGAAATTGCAAACTTGGAGAAGATTTTGTGTGGTTCACCCATAATTTTGGGTGTGCAGATAACCCATAACCTTGATTTAAAAATAAAAAATTGGCGATGGACCTCCTGTTGCAATCTTGTTTATAATTTTATTATAGGTGATGAAATTAATTCCGTTGAAAACCCATTTGACGCATTAGAGAGATCTTTCCATTGATATAAGATGTTTGTTATGTAATGATCTATGGAGTGATAAAATTATTCCTGAAACACAAGATACACGCAGTCACATTGCTTTATAGACGTGTAATTTCAATCAATGACATCTCTTAAATTAGAGCACACAATCAAACTAAAAACCCATTTGAGCTAGCAAAAAATCCTTTAAAATGACCTATCATACACCCTCTAAAATGCTTTGTAGAGTTTTTGGCGCCTACATAAAGTTGGCTGAAGATTACTTCCTTGCATTCCATCCATTATTTTACTTCTATGGCAACCATGCCATTGTGGATAAGTTGAGAAATGGATGATATAAGGTCACCCAAGCTTCTATATGCCATAAGCAGATTTTTTAAAGTTATGGCATCATTGTATAAATTTGAAATAATGTTGAATGCAAGAACACTAACTGAAGAGGGCCAAAAAGGATGCCAAGGGTTTGTAGAGCAACATGGGTTGCAATAAAGGCCATGGACCTTCGTAGAAAACATGGAAAACCTAAAAAATTATGAAATGTTGCAGACCAATGGATGTCGTGAATACATGTAAGGATGCTCTTGTAGTGGTGAATGAAGGTCTGAGGGTAGAAAAATCTATAATGGTTGTGGACCAATTGTGATACTCACAGTGTATGGCCCAACAAATGGACTCCAAGGGTGCCAAAAGGAGGTTGGATATTTCCACAAAAGTTTGAAACTAAAATATGCTTCAAACCTTGGTTCGCATGGAGTGGAAACCTACTCTAATACCAATGATTCAAATCTTGGGGGATAAGATCTAGAAGGCTTGAATGTTAAGAAAGGAGAAGAGAAAACATAAATATCGGCCATGAAACTAATCGTAAAGACATTGACAAAAATACGAGAATTGGAAACATCAAAAAAATGTGAAGAGAGAGAGAGAGAGAGAGGAGAACCATTACATGCAACGAGGCTAATTTTGGAATATCTCCTTCCTGACCTTCACTCTCTTCCTATTTCACTTTTACAAGGTGTCTTGTTGATGGATTCAACTTTAATTAGGTTTGAATCCATCAATTATATATATATATATATATATATATATATATATATATAAAGTTCCCTTTTACATAAAAATATGACTTTATGACTTATACACATGAACTTAAAATATAATCCTCCATAATATTTGGATCAATTATAGACATCCTTACAGAAGTAGTAGTTACAACTATGCCTTCTACCTACAACATAAACACCATGAATGTTACTAATGATAAATTCCATAATCAATGACCATGTTCAATGATTTTAATGTAAATGTTATTTGACTTTGATGGTTATTAGAGATCTTAAAACTTTTATGAACCTTCAAACCTATTTCATCGTTTTTGAAGTCAATTTCAAGGTGGTACACCAATATATAAATACCAACCATCATACCTACAACTCAAAAAAAGGAGGTCAATTCTTACTGTGGGACAAGAATGTATATATGTGCATGATTAAAGAGTTATAACTAATATAAATTATGTCTCAAGTGATATAACTTAGTGAGGTTAATGTTAAGAAATATAGCTTCAGTAGGAGCTTCTTCAATATGTTAGGTGTGAATGTGTGAGAAGTAGTTCAAGACAAATTATAGGGACTACTTAGTAAAAGTGGGAAATAATACCATCTTGTAATTTTACTTAAATAAATAAAATTGGAAGTCAAATTTACTATATTCTCCTATTATTTGAAATCTAAATGAAATATTCAAGAGATTCTAGAATATTAATGAGTTAGATTTGATCCAATCTCACTTTTACACCTCGTTGTTGAGATAAGGTGGTTGCTAGGATTAAGGAGATTAGTTGCTAAGTTTGGGAAATTTGTTGCTAGAATTGAGCAGAACAATTCTTTCCGAAAGAAAAAATAGAACAAGATCATAGAGGTTGAAGACAACACATTTTTCGCACACCAAGAAGACTCAATAGATCAAGAGAGATCAATTGAGAAAATTAAGAGAATAGGAGAGGAATCAAGGTTGAAGAGCAGAACAAAATATAATATATATGCTAATGTACAACATTTTAGTTAGGAATATTCTTAGTTAACTAGCAAGTAGATTTATTTTAGTAGGTGCATGTGACTTATTTGTATATCATGCAATTGTTAGTTTGATAGCTTGTGGAGGTTTCCCTCTAAGCTTGGAATATTCAAATGAAATTTTGATGTGAGGGTGTAATTATTAGTTTATCATGTTTATCCTTTCACTATACATTTTTTAATGATATGTGCAATTGTTGCTGTTTGTGGTTAAATAAATTCAGATGTGATTTATTTAATTAAGAGAAACATAATCCAACAATCACCCAGGGTTTAAAATTTGACATGGTATAAGAGCTTGGTCTTTGATTGAAATTCTCATGGATTTGTAGCAATAAATCCATTGCAAGGAAGAAGGACTAGCAATAAGATAATTTCAAATTTTTAATTTTCAGAAATGGGAGTTTGTTTAGTATATCTTAGAGACCGGGTAGACAAGCCTAATATTTGAGGATAGGTTAGATGACGCTTCCTATTACTTGTTCTAGAAAGCCAATTTAACAATTCTATTGGAAGAAAACAATCTTTGAGATATCATCGAGAAGGTAGTTACTCCACTTATAGAGCCACAAGTTGGTAGCACATAAGAAGAAGGAAGTGAAGGAAAAATAGGCGATCTTGGATGTCATGAAGGAACATTTGATTCAACCTATTCGAGAATAAAATGTGAAGGATATGTTCATTGATATGGTTAGCCTCTACCAAAGTGTGAACATAAACATAAATATGATATTGGAACCAAAATTAGATCTATAGAGATGATTAGAATATACACCATTACCAGCTACACTATGAAGATCACAAAAATTTGTGATCAAATTGTAGTATTTGGGGAGAAGGTTGTAGATGTAAATTTGGCGAACATTACACTAAATGGATTCCCATTTTTATGGGAACCATTTGTCAATGATATCTATGCTTGTGAAAATCCTCCTAGTTTTGAAACATTGTGGGATTACTGTATCTAGGAGGAAACTTGGATGGAGTCAAAGGTCAACAAGTATGGTGGTGACGAAAACCTAACCCTATTCGATAAGAGAAATAAAGGAAAAGGATTGAATAAGGGAAAGGGAAAGAGTGAGGAGAGAGCCTCACAAATAGGAAATAAGGACTTGAGTAAACTCAGGTGCTTCATTTTCCATAAGTTCATACGTTATGCATCACATAATAGAAGTAGGTAGTAGCCTCTACATAAACTCAAATGAACAAGTTTAAGAAATATTTTTCAATAGTATCTCACCCCTCTACCATTATGGTTCCAAGGAATGTGTGGGATGTGGATAATGGAGCATCTCATCATATGAAATTAGCTCATCAATTATTTTCTAGTCTAACAAAGTAGGACTCATAAGCACAAGTTGAGCTTAGTAATGATGTCGAGTATTAGTAGTAGGAGTTGGTATTTTTCCTTTCTAGCATGAGTTAGGTAACTCTTTAGATTTTCATGATGTTTTGTTTGTTCCAAATCTCAAGAAAAAAAAATCTTTACATTTTGGTTATGGAGGATAAGGGTTATATAATAGAGTTCGAGAATTTATAGGTCCTTATTATGTCGAGGGAATATATCACATATGATAGGGGTTAGGGAAGGAAATTTGTATAGGTTTAAGGGTGAACCTGCTCATTGCCTCATTCATAATAGTACAACTTGTGCGAGTTGTGGCAAAAGAGAATTGGGCACCTACATTATAGAGAATTACCTATTCTGAGGGGGATAATCATAGGCCTTTTAGAGTACAACATTGAGCAACATGGAGTATGCAAAGGGTGCATGCTTGGAAAGCATGCCCAGGTTTCATTCCCATGTAGTGAGCATAGGTCTAAGGAGATTCTAGAACTAATTCATTCAAATGTTTGTCGATCGATTCTAGTAGGGTCTATAATAGGAAGAATGTATTATCTTTCTTTTTTTGATGATTCTCTTACAATACTTGGATCTTATTCTTAAAAAAAAATGAGGTATTTAGTAGGTTTCGGTTGTTCAAATCTCAAGTTAAAAACCAAACAAGGGAGAAGACGAAGTCTTAATAGTAAACAATGGGGTAAAGTATACCTCCAAGGAGTTCAAAGGTTTCTACAAAGAGGTAGGAATCAAGAGGGAGATAATAGTTCCATGTAACCCATAAAAAAATAGGGTTATAGAGTGAAAGAATCGATCCATCATATGGGGTTTTTAAGGCGATGATCCATATCTATGACTTTCCCAAGTTTATTGAAGCAAAGGCATGCAAAACAAAAACCTATATCCAAAAGTAGTGTTATCATAATATTTTTTATGACGAGACACCAAATGAGGCATTCCCTAGTGTGAAAATAGGAGTAAATCATTTTCATGTCTTCTTTTTCCAGTTGATATCCAATACCTATAGCAAATAGGATCAAGTGAAATCCCTCTACTAATAAGTGTTTATTTGTGGGTTACAATGAGACTACAAAGGCCTACAGGGTCTATACTCTAGAGCAAAGGAAGATACTGGTAAGGAAAATTTTAAAATTTTAGGAAGACTTTACATAGAGGAAGTCAAATGAGCTCATTTTAGTAACAAAGGATGAGGAGAAGGAAGCTCCAAAGGTTGATCTAAGGTCATTAAGGACACACCAACAGTTTCCAGTTCAGGACAACAACATTTAGGCAAGTAGGAGGAGACATTATTCCCTTCTAGTTTTGTTAAGAGATCTTGTTGGTTCACATAGACATTTAGGCATGCTCAAGAATATGTAAGGCTTCTAAGATCACATTTAAAGAGATAAGGCATTTGAATAAGTTTCCTACTTACATGGAATTGATGAGAAACATCACTAATTATGAGCCTTCTAGTTTTTAGGAAGTAGTAGACCAACACGTATGGTAGGATGCCATGGTGGAGGAGTACACCTTCATCATGAAGAATGATGTTTGGGACATAGTGCCAATACTGGAAGCGAAATCGATTGTGAGTTCTAGGTGGCTCTACAAGATAAAACATGTTCCAAATTTCAACATTGAGAAATTCAGAGAGAAGTTTGTAGAAAGAGGGTTACCCCATAAACAAGAAGTCGACTATGACGAATTTTTTTCTCTAGTTTCCAACCAAATTTCCATTAGAGAAATTATTTTTATATCTTTATTCATGGGACAGAGGATACATCTTATGGATGTGAAGACCACTCTCCTTAATGGGATAATCGAGGAAGAAGTTCACATAGAGAAACTTCAAGGCTTTAAGGTAAATGGGAAGAAGTTCCTTGTTTGTAAGCTTAAGAAAGCCTTGAAAGGACTCAAGTAGGAACCATGAGCATGGTATTCAAGGGTTGATGGATATTTATTGAGTATGGGCTTCATCCAAAGTGAAGTAGATACAAACTTATACTATATACTTGTTGGGATTGATCTACTTAGTTTAGTTCTATATGTAGATGACTTGTTTTTTACAGGTGCACAAAATCTCATTAGAATATGCAAAGTAGATGTGGTAGTTGAACTTCAGATCAAGGACATCAACATGATGCATTACGTCTTAGGTTTAGAGGTTTGGAAGAAACTAGAGGAGATAATCCTTGGGTAGGGTAAGTATGCAGTTGAGATCCTGAAGAAATTTATTATGGAGGACTTCAAAACTATGGCCACAACCATTATCACCAATTTGAAGAAGGTGAGAACTTTATATTTAGAGTTGGTGGATCTCACGTTGTAGAGGCAGCTGATAGGTTCCTTGATGTATTCAGTCAACACTAAACCATATATATGTTTTGTAGTGAAAAACTTGAGTTAGTTCATGGTGAAGCCAAGGTAGCAACATTGGGTAGTATAAAAATAGGTGCTCAATCATTTAAGGGGCCTAGTGGAGTATGGTTTGAGATATCTTGGAGATGGTGAGGTGGAGTTGCAGGGGTATAAAAACATAGACTAGGTAGGTAGTGTGTTGGGTATGTGTTATATTCTTTTCATGATCACCTGCATGTGTTGTACGTTGTGTTGGGCACAATAATAAGGTTTCAAAGGGGAAAACCACCTTATGTAGGATTTATGGGCAGTGCCTTTGAAAAACTGTTGGGTGGTTTTTTGCATCCATTTTTGGCAATTTTTAGCTAGTGATTTTCACTTTAAGCATTTTGGTGGTGCATGATGATTTATCTCATTGTTTCATAATTATGATTAAGGGACTATGGTTGTAGTCTAATCCAAGGTAAATGAATTGGGGGTTTATGGATTTCATAGGATATATACATTGTATTACAATATTATAAAGATAAATTATTAAAAATATTTCTAGTTTTCCTGGTTTGGGTTTCCAAGGTAAAATCTCTATGTTAATGTGTGTGTGTGTGTGTGTGTGTGTGTGTGTGTGTGTGTCATTTCCTATTTTTTGTGTTATTAAGAATCTATTTGTAAAAATTAAATATACATGGTTACAACCTACATTTTGTATCAAAGCAATTGTGGATTCAAGGGAACACTTTTCTCCCCAAGGGGTTTGGCTCAAGCCTGTGGTAGACCCTATTAGAATTGGAGATATACGAAATTAATTCTTGTAGTGAAAGAAAATGGTGAGAAGTTCAAATATAGAGATTGAGAAATTCGATGGATAGAGTTGGAGTCATGGAAGCTCAAAATGGAATATTTTTTAGTGGACAAGGATTAGTGGATAGTTGTGGATCCAAGTACAACATTAACGGGGATGTCGATAGAAAATTGGATCAAGTTGGATCGAAAGAAAAAGAACATAACATGGTTGTGTCTATAAAATTAAATATCAGTTGATGTTTCAGGAGAAGCTACAACAAAGGCTTTGTGGGACAAGTTAGGGACTTTGTATCACTTTAAGATCCCAGTGAACAAATTGTTCCTACAAAAAAATTGTATAACTTAAGGATGAAGGATGGAGACTGAATGACAAAGCATCTGAATGCCTTCAATAGTATGGTAAGTTAGCTATTATCTATTGATAGTAATATTTCAAATGAAGATAAGTGTTTTACTTTGCTGTGTTATTTATGAAAATTGTGGGATATCCTGATTGTTGTCATAGATACTAATGAAACTACTTTGGGTTTCAATGAAATAGTCTCATCATTGTTATCAAAGGAGATGAAATGAAAAAAAAAATGCAAAATTAGAACATAGATGCATTATTTGTAAAAGGACGCTCTCAAAATAAAAGGAAAAACAATACCTCAAATGAGAGATTTAAATCTGAGGGAAGATCTAAATCTCTAAGAAAATTCTAAAGGTAAGTTGGATATGTGGAAAAGAAGGGAACTACAAGAATGATTTGTTGTGGTATACAAATGATGCTTGGGATCTAGTGGATTTTCCATCTGGGAGAAACTCCATTGGAAATAGATGGATGTTTAAGAAGAACTTGAAATTGTAGAAGGAGTGGAGAAATAGAAAGCTCAGTTAGTAGCAAAATATTATTCCTAGGTAGAGAGAATTGACTTTCGTAGGATATTTGTTACCAACTTAGCTTCTATAAGTTTTTTTTTTTTTTTTTGCTTTGGATTTTGAATTGGAACATGTGGATATGAATATGACGTTCCTACATGAGGATATGGAAGAAAAAATCTACATGAAGTAGCCATAAAGCTTTGTGATGAAGGGAAAGAAAGATTTGGTATGTAGGATGAAAAGTCCTAGTATATGGGTTAAAGCAATCACCAAGGATATGCTATAAAAAATTCAATACTTATATATTTGAACTTGGATTCACAAGGAGAAAAGTTGATCACTATGTATATTTCAAATTAGTTGGTGATTTTCTTATTTATTTTTCTTACATGGGGATGATATGTTGTTGATTGCAAATTATACGGAAATTGTCTAGGAAGTGAAAACTCATTTGTTTCTTAAATTTTAAATGAAGGATCTTAGTGCTGCAACTTGCATTTTGTGCATAGAAATTTAAAGAGATGAAACAAAAAGGAAAATTTGGTTAAATAAGAGGAAGTATGTCAAGACGATATTGTAGAGGTTTAATATGTAGGAATGTAAACCAATAAAGATCCCTATTTATATAGGTGTAAATTTATTTGTAGATTAGAGTCCCAAAACATAGGAAGAGGAAGAGGACACTTCCAATGCTAGTTGGTTGGAAGTTTGATGTATGAAATGGTTTGTATTAGACTGGACATAACAAGTATATATCAAAACTAGAGAAGGATTATTGGAAAATAGTAAATAAGGTTTTCAAGTATTTGTTTAGAGCTACTAGTTATGGATTGCACTACCAAGGAAGACCGTGATTGGATAGCATGTTGGACATACATGACTTTGTTGATACAAATTGGGCCGGAGATCTAGATCATATAAGTTCTACAAGTGGGTATTTGTTTAACCTATTTGGAGGAGCAATCGACTTAATGAGCAAGAGATAGTTTGTAGTGGCACTCTCAAATACAGAAGCTAAATACATGGTAACCACCCATGCAAAAAAGGAATCCATGTGGTTACATAAATTGTTTAAATTTTTGGATATTGGGTTGGTACAACAAACTATAGGATAGATTACGATAGTAAGAGTGCAATATTCCTAGAGAAGAACCCAACTTATCATTCTAAGAAAAAACGTATTAGTCTTTAGTATCACTTTGTGAGAGATATGATTGAAGACAAGAAGGTTCTACTAGAAAAGGTGGACACTGTGAAAAATGTTGTAGATTCATTAACAAAATTTATGAGCACTGAGAAGTTCTCTTGGTATATAGAAACAATGGGAATTATTTACCCATTTCCCATGTACTCATATGGCCCCCAATATGCAAAGAAAAAACAAGTGACAGAATGTTGGGTATGTGTTATATTCTTTGCATCACTACTTGCATGCATTCTACGTTGCATTGGGTGCAATGCCTCCCTCCCAAATTTTTTTGAGTAATTTTTTTGCATGGTGGTTTAGTCCATGTTTTTTTACTTCAAGTTAAGGAACTATGGTTATATTCTAATCCAAGGTAAATGAATTGGTAGTTTACACACACACACACACACATTGTACTATAATACTGCAAATACTAATTATTAAAAATATTTCTAGTTTTCCTACTTTGGGTTTCCAAGGTAAATTCTTTGTTTTAATGTGTCCATGTGCCATTGCATCTTTTTAACAGTCTATTTGTGTCAACTAAATATATTAGGTTAAAACCTACATAGTGCAATATACAAGAAGAACACCTAGCTCAATAGAGGTAGAATATATTACAACTAGTACAACTAGTTGTGAGGCCATTTGGCTTCACAAGTTTCTTGCATGTTTATTTGATTAGGAGTTGGATCACATGATGATCTACTATGATAATTAGAGTTATATCAAAATCTCTAAGAATTCAATGTTTAATAATCCATTCAAGCACATATAGATCGGATATCACTTTGTACAAGATAAGGTTCATAAGGGAGCAATGAAACTCTAGTATGTATACACAAATTAATAGGTTGTTTGATATTTTTACCAAGCCCTTAGTAAAAGGAAAGTTTGAACCATTCAAAGACAGACTTGGATTAATGCAACATTATTTCCTCGCTAAGAGGGAGTGTTGAGAAGTATGGCTCAAATATGAGCTTCTTACATATGTTAGGTGTGAACATGTGAGAAGTAGTTCAAGACAACTTCTAAAAGTGAGAAATAATACCATATTGTAAATTCACTTGAATAAATAAAAATGAAATTAATTTCTTATATTGTCGAAGAAATGTAAATGAAATATTCTAGAGACTCTAGAATATTAGTGAGTTAGATTTGATTTAATCTTAGTTGTACATCTCATTGTTGAGATAAGGTGGTTGTTAGGATTAAGAAGACTGGTTGCTAAAATTTGCAAAATTAGTTGCTAGGATAGAGGATATTAGTTATCTCTTTCAAAGCATAAATAAAACAAGAAGGGAGGGCTTGAAGAAACACATTTTTGTACACTAAGAATATTCAAGAGATCAAGAGAGATTTGCTAATAGATTGAGCATATTCAAAGCACAAGTCAAGAACAAGAAAGACAAACCTTTTTGTGTATATCGTACAATAGTTAGTAAAGACAAACCTTTTAGTGTATACCTTACTATAGTTAGTTGTAAAAACAAACCTTTTTATGTATACCTTACAATAGTTAAATAGTTAGTAAAGACAAACCTTTTTGTGTATACGTTACAATAGTTAGTTGTAAAGACAAACCTTTTTGTGTATACCTTACCATAGTTAGTTTGATAGCTTTTGGAGGTTTCCATATAAGATTGGAATATCTAAACGAAACATTGATTTGAGAATGTGATTATCATTGTATTGTGTTTATGCCTTTTATATTCATTTTTTAGCTATATGTATGACTATTGCAAGTTCTTGATTTCTCTAATTTTATGGTTGAATAATTTTATATATGATTTATTTAATTAAGACAATCATATGATAATAGCCACCTAGGGCTTAAAAATTGATGGTCTACTTTATACATAAGAAAACCAAGGTAGATCCACCTTAACCGTGGATCTATCAAGTGCATAGAGGGATCAAATCTCTTAAGGTGAAAACCTCTTTTAAAGTGCAAAACTTGAAGAAAGGTTTTTCACATAAAGAGATTTGATCCCTCTTAGAGATTGATAGATTTGGGTTTAAGATGGATCTACACATGTTCTATTTGCCCCTCTCTCTCTCTATATATATATACGCTGAGTATGGAATCAATTACACAACTTCTTCATTTTGAGCAACACACTAATGAGGCACACACACATCATGTTATACACCGTTCTCTCTCTCTCTATATATATATATATGCTTAGTATGGAATCAATTACACAACTTCATTTTGAGCAACACACTAATGAGACACACACATCATGTTATACATTTTCATTTTGAACAATGCACATATACACCACCTGACACATTTTCTTCATTTTTAGCAACACACGCCATGTATGGTTTTTTTTTTGAGTAAACACCCATGGAGATTTGAACTTTGAATCTCACCATTTCCATAATACTTCATAACAGTAATTGCCAATTAATTTGCCACACATTTTATATAAAATTATGTTACTTAATATGAAAATCAAAATATTATATATAAACTTTTTATATCAACTATATGCTAAGATCTATGCCTTTATACTAGACTGTAATATAAGAAATAAAACTATTAATATTTTATAATATTTTTTATTAAATATAATTAAACATATTTATTTATTTTTTATTTCCGTTTATTACCGTCAATATTACATGAATAATTTATTTTTATTTAAAAATGACATATATCGACTCTAAATAAAAACACAGAAAAAATTACACTATCTTCATTTCGATTATAAATAAATTTATCGACACACTACAGTTTTTTAACTATCTACCATCGGCCTCTGAACTTTCTACGATCATGAAAGAAAAACTAAAAGTGATAAATGAAAAGTGAAGCAAAAGTAAAACAACATTGTCTTTTTATTGCCCAGATTCTAATGCACAGTCATAAATATACCATATATATAGATAGAGTTACGGCCCATGTAAATCCTAATTTAGGAGTTTTTTTTGGGATTAATCATTATTCCGAGCACAACTGAGTTGTCAATGACATTTCAGCGTATGATCTAATGAGCTGTACCACCATATTAATTCACACAAAACTCTCTCTCAGTGGCCACGGGTAAACTATGAAGATATTTATGGGTAGAGTTGTCTATAATGTAATTTTTTGGAGATTTGAGCGAAAGAAATTGAGTTTAAATCTTGATTTGTTGCAGTTAAAATGGTTTTTTAACTGTATATTTGGATTCAGCACCCTAAAAAATTTCTGGGACGCTTTGATGGTAAGAAATTCCAATAAAATGCTGCCAAATTTTGACAAAAAACCCACCAAAATAACTGAACCCACAAGGAGAGGCTACTCCATGCTACGTTTTTGTTGTTCACTGCTCAGATTAAGTTCGTGGATCTCCTCTGCAAATGCTTTCAAGCTCTGATGGGAAGAACCTCCATGTTCATCCATAGCTCTTCTGGCCAACTCCCCAATCTCCTTAGCCTTGCTCCTCTCCTCTCCTGCACAATCCTCCCCCATTATCTGTGCCACGACCCTCTGTAAATTTTCTCTGTTAGGAACGCCATTCTCGCCTTCACAGAGCTGCACGCGTATCTTGAGCAACTCTGTCACTAACATCGAATTGCAGAATTCGGCTCCAGAGATGGGCCAGGTCATCATCGGAACCCCCATGGCAATGCTCTGTAACGCGGAATTCCATTCACAGTGGGTAAGGAATCCCCCAACGGAATGGTGCGAGAGAATGAGGTGTTGGGTTGCTCTGCCTCGGATTATGAACCGACTTCCAGTCTGGTCTACTTGTTCTGCAAATCTTTTGGGGATTGCAGTAGTGCTGTAATTAACCCATATAAAGGGCTTATCCATGGACTCCAATCCGCAGGTTAATTCCATCATTTGTTCGTCAGACAGAGCCGAGTGGTGGCCCAAGCAGACATAGAGAATGGACTCAGGCTTCTGAGAATCCAACCAGTGAAAGCAAGGGTGCGATTTATCTTTGGAATTGTTAAAATCCCAAAGCGGCAGAATGGGGCCGATGGGCCAAACAGGCTTGACCGTGGTCGTATTCAGGTGATCGATGTGACCAAGCTCTAGATCGTAGAAGGTGTTAACGAGGTTCCCCCGCTCTGGAGATTCAGCAGCCTCTTCTCTGGAAGGTTCGGGCCTTTCGAGAAATTTGGGTTCGGCGAAACGCGAGTTGCAGGGGAAGGTCGGGCATTATAAAATACTCATCGTCGGTCTTGACCCCGAGATGTGCCATGTGCGTCCACAGGGAATTGTCCACGCAGACTCCGAGTGCACCGGATGTGTGGAAAACGGCTCGGGGGATCGCCAGTTTGGCAGAAATTTGCTGAGTCCAGCCGAGGTAGAAGTCGTTGACGATGCAGACAGGGCGTGGGTTCTGCTGTTGGATCCACTGCTCGATCGGCTCTGCTAATAATCGAAACGAGTAGACGAGAAGAGGGACGGATTTCCGGGGAATATCTTTTTGCAGTTCCGTTTGATGGATGGCAGGGGTTTGTACAGAGCCCGAATGTCCAGGGACTCTATTGTTGCTAGCTGTAAGAAATGTTGCAGGGGAGGAGATTGGGTTGTGAGAATCGTGATGGAGTTTCCATGGGATGCCAGTCGATAGGAAAATTCGAGAAACGGAATCAATTGGTCGGGTGCAGGGAATGGAATGACCAACACATGAGGAGATCTGCTCCGACAGGCTGTAACAGCAGACGCCATGATATCTCTGCTATACTTCGATGACTGCAAATTTATTATGTATTCACAGGATTAGAGACATTCCTTTCTTTCTATATGTATGATTGCCTATCTCATTTGACTGGCAGGTTGCGTGTTTTGGTTTGGGATAATTTTTTTTAGTGGAGTGAGGTACTCTCCAAGGATTTTCTGATTATTTTTTCAATTGGTTTGATATCTGGTAACGAATTACAAATTTGAATTGTTAATTTTATTTTTATATGATTGGAATGGTTTAGAAGCCCGAATTATAAATTTGAATTGCGATTTAATATAATTTGAATATTTTTCAAGTTTGGTGGGAATTGTGGGTTTATAAATTTGAATACTGATTTTTAGATAATTACGTCTCAAGGCATTTTCCTCTCAAATGAACTCCCCTAAATGCCTTTTTGTCTTAATCTTAACCGTCAGATCTTATTGTTAGACAATTCAACAATTATTTGCCATCCAATTTAATTAGAAAACATTTCCCTTTGAAATGAACTCCCCTAAATGCTTTTCTGTCTTAATCTTAACCATCAGAGCTATTGTTAGACTATTCAACAATTATCTGCCATCCAATTTAATTATAAAACATTGAAAAATGGTTAAAGTAATTAGTTAAACCCAACCCAGCGTATATGTCTACTCAATTGGTCCGTCGTGTGCACACAGATAACCAGTTTGCTGCAAAGGAGGGTGGGGGCGAATGCCTTTGCTGCACGAGCTTTTTCTGCAGGAGGACGAGGGCCAGGGGATGAGAAGGGCTGCACAGGGCAGATTTTTCTGCAGGAGGTGCGCGAGGAGGATGTGGAGGGCCAGGGGGAGGATTGTTGGTAGTTTTGCCTGCATCGGTTCTTAAAGTCTCTGTGTAGAAGAAGCCAATTGGACGGTTGACAAAGACAAAACCACTTACGGCAAGGCTATTTGTAGAACCTAAAACTTCCTTTTCTATGTTTCCACGTTTCTTGCTTTTGCTTTTGTTCTGTTTTTAGGGTTATCTTTTTTTGATTGGTTTTCTTGTTTGTGCAAGGATGCAAACCAATGGAGCGCACAAAGGTAGGAGCACATAGAGGGAGGATGGGTGGTATTTGGGTGATGGTGTTCCCTTGAGCGGGGCCTTCCTTGCCTACTTTCAATCTGGTGACCCCGGCTGCACATCTCAGCACAGCTTGGCAACGGAGGGTGGCAGGCTGTGGACCCCAGAGCAGAGTGGAGTCTCATCTCCTTGCAATAACCATGCAGGTGAGGAGGAGAGGTTATTACCACCATTTCAAGAAGGCATGGATGTTTCAAACGAGTTTTCTTTCAGAAACAGTAGGAATCATAAAAAATACAGAGGTATTCTCGACAGTTTTTTGAGTAATTGTTCATAAAATCTTTACTTTAGATAAGGTATGAAGCCAGAACGAAGGATATGCTAGACATATACTTCAAAGGAGAAGATTCCCCTTCACAGAATTGCTAACTCTTGGGACTTTCTGCAATACAGGTTATAGTGGAGATGTTTGGTTTGCTCAACCTACTCCAAAATATCATCCATGGTGGTCCATGTCAAACCATGCTATGACTCCCCATATCTCTAGGACTACAATAGATGGCCAGGTGTTTGATTTCATCCAATTTCACCCCTTTGTTTCTATCAATTGCTTTGACTAACAAACATACCTCATAAAATATTCAAACTTACGACGCCCATATGCCATTTTATAAAGGGTTTGCAACCCCTCTGCTTAGCGTAAGTTAGGAAATATATGAAGCAAAAAAAATAGTTTTTTTTTTTAGCAATACCCTGGAATTAGAAGCAAATGTATGGTTTAATACTTGCAATGATATTTTACATTTGAGATGCAATGTAGTTATAGATTTCATTTTCAATGTTGTAAAACAACTAGCAACAACCTAGTCTTGAAGAGTGTTCCCGTTTGTTAGAACAAGTTAGCTTGCCAATTGAAGTGATGGAAACATGCACATTGTTAACTGCCAATTGCAGTGATGGACCAAAAATATATTTATATTAAATTTTAACTATTTCAGTAAATCAAATAATAACCTGATCAAGGTTTAGTGTTGGCCTTGGTTGATGCTACAGAGGATCCACTGGTTTTGTATGTAAATAGAAGAAAGTAGCATTTAATTGAAAGAAACAAAGGACAAAAAGAAGGCACTTACTGCACAACAGAGCAAAAGAGAAAACAGAGCGGGTCGACAATGGAAAAACAAAAATAAATTGAAAAAACAGCTGCCATATACAACATTTAATCAACTAAGAGAAGCAAAAATGCGTAATCCAGTCCGAACAAAAGCGAACTATACCATTATTTATTAACATATAACAACATATATAAAACCTTAGAGAGTTTTGCAGTACTTGTAAAATTTACATCCATAAATTCCAATGTCTATTCACCCTAATGTCTACGTCCATTCAGAGTGGAAGAGGTGAGATCCCAACATTACAAATAAATGATACTTACTTTGAATTAATAAATATTTTTTATTAATTCATCCAAATGGGATAGAACTACTCGTAACTCATTATATGTGGCCAACACCACCCAAAAAAAAAATCAACGTCCTGAGCATTTCACACATGGTAGCATAACCATTTTATGTCCTGCAAATATGTGTAAACTCAAATTAAGGGAAAACTTAAACTTGATTAAATGTTGATACCTGAAAATATAAAAAATTGCAATGTTGATACCTGAAAAAATAATGAATATGCATTGAAAGGGGAGAAAGAAGAGAGGCCGAATACAATATATATGTTGTTCGAAATTTCTGAGATGACGGAAATTTATGGTAACAGAATACATACCGTGTAAGTATAAAGGATGATATGAAATCATGAAATTGAATTTACAATGCCCTACTTCCAGAAAATGGAAGTATTAGGGTTGCAGAAGAGGAAATTACAACGTGAACAAAAATACAGAGATAAGATGTTATGCAGACCAATGATGCTTCAAAGCATTATGCAGGAATGCATGATAGAAGATTAGCATGAAGCTCAGTTCCATATGATTGATTTTATAGGTTAGTAGTTTTGAAATAAACAAAATCTAAAATAGAGTGAAGTCAACGCTTTAGTCCTTTGTGGCTATTGATGCATGAAGTTGGCTCACAGATTCAGGTAATGCTATGCATCTCTTCTACTAGCAGAGAAACAAATCTTTGTTTGTGTATGGAAAGGCAAGTTTCTGCCTTGTCTTGGTGTGGTTTTCGGATAATTATATGTTGAAGTTTCTCTTGATTATAGCCATACTCAAGTCATTGTTTTTTCTTGGTATTTAATTTTTAGTGTTTATGTTGTCTGATTTGGTGAATATATAGTGAGCATTTTGAGGTATTTGTTAGGAATATTTTATTACCATAATGTGATAATTAAGTAATATTTTCATTAGGAAAATTTTGTACTTTTATTACAAGTATTTTATGAGCCAAAATCCAGAGGTATTTTGTTGATTCTATCTTGAGAGTTTTCTGACTAATTGCTCATAAAATCTCTACTTCAGACAAGGTATGTAGTTGGAACGAAGAATATGCTAGACTGATATTTCAAGGGAGAAGATTTCCCTTCGTAGAATTATATTGTGAAGGAAGGAAAGCTAGCAATTCAATACCTATAAACAATTCATGTTGGATGCTAAAGTAGATGATTCATCCTGTTGAAGGCTGCTTTATCTGGAATAACAAGCAAGAGCTAGAGCAAAGCTTGCTTCTCTCGAATAAAACAGTGCATCAAATATTGGACTATCAAATACATTCCTGAGACCAATGATGCTTCAAAGCATTATGAAGGAATGAATGATATAAAATTAGCATGAAGCTTATTCCATCTTATTGTTTTTATAGGTTAGTAACTTTGAAATAAACAAAATCTAAAATAGAGTGAAGTCAGCGCTTTAGTCCTTTGTGGCTATTGACACATGAAGTTGGCTCACAGATTCAGGTAATGCTATGCATATTTTCTACTAGCAAAGAAATGAACCTTCGTTTGTGTATGAAAGGGTAGGTTTCTGCCTTGTCTTGGTGTGGTTTTCGGATAATTCTATGTTGAAGTTTCTCTTGATTATAGTCATACTGAAGTTATTGTCTTTTCTTGGTATTTAATTTTTAATGTTTATGTTGCCTTATTTGGTGAATATATAGTATTTGGGTAAATCTCTTGTAAATGGGGTTCCACTGCATTTGTGGACTTCTAGGTTGTGTTGTCTAAGTACACGAAGTCAAACTCTCTTCAGCTCTATTGTTGAACCAAGTTATAACTTGATTATGAGTTTTGACTGTTTGCTTGCAAGGAAAACTTATTGGCGGTCTGTGAGACCTATGGGGGTTCATATGGCTATGCATTGCTAATTTTAGACCTTTGTAAGCAATTTCTCCACCCAGCGGATTCACCGGAGCATTGGGTAGCTAAAACAATAAAGCTCTTATCAAATTTGCAACCTCAGAATACATCAATCCACAAACACATACCGCTAGAAATATTAACATCAAACATGAGATATGGAGCTCTCAATATGACATTTGACTTCACTAAAAGAAGAAAATTACTTTGCTATAGTACAACACCTAATTATGCTAACCATATTAGTGGAAGATACATTTCATATAGACATCCAATGATGTTCCCTAGGTGATGATGTAAAAAAAAACTAACCCAAATATCCTAGATTAGTGTGCCCTTATGCATGGATAACATTGCTAAGAATTGTGCACCCCATTGGACTAAGCCACGACTTGCATTGATCAAGCCTTTGGATTGAAGAGAAACTGATGTATAGCCTCCTTGGTATTTGTCCCTCTTCTATAATAGATCAACCTCATCATGCAATATACATAATACAATTTACCCTATGCCCCTTTCATATTGCTATATGCATCACATCCATTGCTGTTGGAAACAACAGTAAGAAGCAGGTCTAAGAAGAAGACAAGATCCCAACAAAGTAAGCAACTTTAGTAACTCCTCAACTCAGGAAGTCAAACACCTTCCCTTACACATACACTCATGAGCATTCAGGTCTAATATGTATACCTCAATGTTGGGAAGAATATCATTGATTCAAACAAATCACTCGTGTATTAAATATTGAATCTTAGTTGTCATCTAGCTCTAAATTCAATAAACCAAGTTTGACACACCAGTCATCTAGTCTAACTAGGGAGATCCATGGAGCTGCAATATATCAAAGTCGGGTTTATATGAGTCTGTGTTACATTTTGATTACCTTAAAATTAAATTCAGGCTTCCTTCAAATTAATAAAAGCACACAGTAAGAGTGATTACACTTACACTATTGTTAATATTATATATTGACTTTTTTGTTAGTTTCTCTAATTGATTTTGTGTTTTGGGGTGTTAGCTATGCTTATAAAAGCATACTGTCATAATGCATGTCTGGTCTTTCTTTGTTTTTTCAAATCTTTTGCAGTCTTTGTTAGTCTTTTCAAATCGTTGTTGAGTTTGAAAAAGTTTTTAAACTGTTTAATTTTTTGGTTGCAGGAGATGAGTTCCTAACATTTCCAAATCCTGCAAATTACATTGCTTGACCATGGAAAAGGAAACTGCTAAATCCATGTGGTAGCTGTGCAAGATATCAATCATGCATATGATATTAGGGGTTCAATTTTGCTACCCTGTCTGTTCAATTTTGCTTATAAAAGCAAAATATCAACACATAGCTTCCTAATCTTTGTTTGCCTTTTCAAATCTTTGAAATGGACAAGTCTTAAAGCCCATCAATTCAGCGATGCTTATAAAACCAGACTATCATCATACATGCCTGGTTTTTTTTTGTTTTTTCAAATCTTTTGCAGTCTTTGTTACTCTTTTCAAATCTTTGTTGAGTTTGAAAAAGTTTTTAAACTATTTAATTGTTTGGTTGCAGGAGATTAGTTCTTAACATTTCCAAATCCTGCAAATTACATTGCTTCACCATGGAAAAGGAAATTGCTAAGTCCGTGTGGCTTCTGTGCAAGATATCAATCATGCATATGATAGTAGGAGGACGATCACATTCAAAGAAGCTCTGTAATTACTGTGGCTACACTCTTCTCAATGGTAATGGTAGTTCTAATGTAGTATTGAAGCTTGGATATCATGTGAAAAAGAGGATGAGATGCCCACATGGACATGTTCCTGTGCTTGTTGAGCAAGAGGGGCAGAGGTATTACATCCCCATAACTTACTTGTCTCATCCAACTGTCACTTTTCTTTTGGAGATAACCAGGTTTGAATCCGGGTTTAAAAATGATTGTGAGGGAGGTATCTTGGTCACGTGTGATGTGGAAGTTTTTGAGAATGTACTCCACTTCATTCAAAACAACCTCTCCCAGAGTACAAATGTTGTTCTTCAGGATATTTTGGACCAGCTTGAAGCAATGGATTTCTCCGGTCCACATATTGTTGAATAAAGATGTTTCTAAGCCATGAGTTAATGCAATCAGCCTTGTCCTCCAATATGTTAGTGTGATCTGTATAGAGGTTTGGTTTTTTTCTTTAATATTTGAAATACTTCAAATTCTGGATGGCTTAGCTAACTTGCAGCCTCTACGTTATGAAATATTGTATATCAGGATGGTTAAGATCAATTGCAGCCTGTAGGTTTCCATGCATGACATGCATTTCTATCTATTTAGCAGGAGAACACTCTATGTATGATTGTTTTGTTTACAATAAATATAAATCGTTGGCGTTTCAATTTATGTTTCAGTTAGAAGTTTTCTTTTGTTATGGAATTTTCTTGAGGGACTAGCATTGCAATTGCTATAAATTGAGTTTCATTATTATGAAGGAAAAAATGGAAATGGGCTCAATTTCTTGATATCTTGATATATGATTTTTTTAATCCAAGTACTTTGAAAGAAGATTGGAAGTATCAAAATACTGGGAAATCACTGTATAGAGAAGGGAAGAAGATTGGGATTATCAAAATATTGGGAGTCACTGTATAGAGAAGATAATTGCATTTTTTAATTTGGGACTTTTGGAATTGCATTTTTTAATTTTGGATTTTAATTTTTATTTTTTTTAATAACTTGTATTGGCGTCACTGTTTTCTTTGTAGGGAATTGCATTTTTTAATTTTTATTTTTTATTTTTAACTTGTATTGGCCTGTCATTGTTTTCTTTGTAGATCTGGCTACTCCAAGGGATTTGAATATTAAATCTATTAATTTACACAATACTTCAAGTTTATTCAAAATAAGTTTTAATAAATGAAAAATAAATATAAAATTATAAATATAAGTTCAATTTTATCTTAATTTTAAATAGTTTTTACTTAAGACCTCAAAAGAAGACATGAAATATTTTCATTTGTTTAGTTGGGCCAACATGAAACATCTGTTTGTGGTTGCACAGAGAGGGATCAAAATGTTGGTGCTAGAATCTGGGCCCCATTACTGACTGTATCGTGTTGTTTCTCAAGGTTTTCCTCTGCCACTTAAGGTCCACTAGGGTAGTCTTACATGTATTTAGTTCTTTTTATGATGGAGAGAAACCCATTTTGAGATCACACAACTTCTCTTCTATGCTATTATTTCTTATGCATTGTATAAAATTTGACTTTTTTTTTTCTATACTATTATTTCTTATGCCATTGCGTTAAGGCGTTTCCTTTGCAACATGTGATGCAAATGCTAGTTTAAATGTTTTTCAAGTTATGTGAAGGTGCTAAATTTATTTATATTAAGGTGTCGTCTAATGAGGCCGAGGAATTGCCAAAGTGGTTGGAATTTGGGCAGAAAAAATTCAAAAAATCTTCTAAAGGTAGTCTTTGAATCGTGTTTTTGATGGTGGAAATGGATTCAACACCATCAAAAACGTCTGGGACACCTAAAATTTTGAATTTTAACAACTATAACTTGGATTTACAAAAATCCTTGCCGAATTTTCTCTAAATATGACCGGAATTTCCCTAACTTTCTAAGCAACTCCTCGGCCTCGTTTGACTACGCATTATATTAATTAAGAGAAAATCATTTAACTAATTTTTATATTAACAAAAAATTTTAAAACATAAAATAATTAAATAAATTTTAATAAAAAAAATCTAAAATATAAAATAATGAGACAAACATAAAATGATTAAAAAAATCTCAACCAAAAATCAAAGTATAAAATAATGAGAAATTTTTTTTCCCTAAAACTCAAATTTGAACTATGATGCATCCCAACTATTTAAACTAGTGAATAAATAGGATTTTCATAATAATTGATTAATGATTAGTCAAAAACAAACCAAATGAATCACAAAACCTAAATTAATCAACCAAAAAATAAAACTAATTTAATTTAAGAGAAATTTTATAATTATTTTAGAATGGAATGGGGTCTTACTAAAGAAACTGAAATCCACACCATAGTAAGTCAAAGCATATAAAAAGCGCTGGAAAGAAATTAAATAATGGGCTGGTAAAGTAGTCACAGTAAAGTATGGTCCAATGGAATTCCAATTTGAGTTACTTACCCACTTGGTTGGGATATCCATGTTGCCCTTTCCCGGAGGAATGTTGTGAAACCTCTTTACCTAATTGCTCGCTTCATGACGTATATGATGGAAGATTTCACAGGTGGACCACGGAAAGGGACGTTGATGGTCGGCGAACTTTCGCGTAACTTAAATAAAATAGAATTGATATTGATATTGATATTGATGACGTGGTGTCTTGTCAAACAATTGTCTGATAGTGTTGGTCTGATATTGTTTATGGCGTGGCACTTTGCCTTCATATCACAGGATATACTTTCATAAGAAGTGATAAACGTGCCAACTTAACTAATCAGTGTTTTTTTTTAATATTTATTCTTAAAAATAAACATTAATTAAATTATAAATGAATATTTTTTTTTTTAAACAAATTAGGCATGATATTTCAAAAAGTTTTTACATTATTATGATTAATGGTGGAAACTTCAATTTAGATAATACATTATGTTTCTCGAGAATAGTTTAATTTATTAATTATTAGGATGAAAATTGTTGATATGTAGGGTTTAATTAGGATGAATTGAATTTGTGGAAAATAATATTTTGTGTTTGATATAATTTTAGTATTCTTTTATAATATGTATTGAATTATGATGATGGGTTGAATTAGTAGTATTAATTTTGTCATCTTTATTTTTAATAAGCAAATAAAATAGTTTTTTAATAATATTTTAGAGATAATTTTTTGTGTTGAGTATCATTTTAACATTTTTTATTTTATATATTTATGGCAATTATGAGTAAATTAATGTCATTTAATTTAAGATAATTTTTTTAAGATAATAGATAAAGTGATAACAAATAAATTATTATTACTTATTGTATTGGTAACCATAAAAATTTCTCCAAAATGAGTTTACTACTTTATAGAAAAAAATTATCTAAAAATATATAAGTGAATGCGAATAAGTGAATCAATTCCAATAATTTTATATAACATGATCATCTTCATTAACCATAATTTACAATCTTATTCGAGAACTAATAGTTGTTATTTAATCAAATATATAAAGAACATTTAAGCAAAGCTTTTGCACTTAAATATGATTTAAAGCATTTTTAATTAGAGAAAATAAAATGTAACAAACATGACCAAAATACTACTAGAAATATAAAATTTCAAAGCTTGGGGAGAATTCAATGACAAACCAAAACTCAAATGGGTGGTCTTTATCTCTTATTCAATTGGAATACCTTAAGTTCAACATATACTAGCATAGATCCATCTTAAGCACATATATAATATGAGTAGAGAGGAAACAAATTTCTCTAGGTGCAAACTTATTTTAAAGTGCAAAAAACAAAGTGTAATTTTTTTATTGTTTAAATCGTATTTTAAAATGTTATATAGATTATGTATTGAGTCATTTTATCAGTGCACATTAAAGTGTTTTTTGTTAATAATATTTTTTTTAAATATATGTCAATATTAATTGATATTAATATATTTTACTCATAACTCGCATTGAATATTTTATTCTATAGAACATTAAAATATTTTCTTTTAACATTTTTTTCTATGTAATAATAATAATAATAATAATAATATCCATTTTTAAGGTCACAGCCAAGCCAAACACCAAATTGGTGTATGAGACCCCCTTGTTTGTGGGACAAGGGACCCACCTCCACGCAGCAATGTCACTGCTTAGTCTACGAAGGCATACATACTATACCCCCCTCTGGTTTTGAACCTGTGACCTCTTAGGAGGAAACACATGCTCTTAACCATTAGGCCCACTCAAGCCTAATAGT
This sequence comes from Pinus taeda, assembly GCA_000404065.3. NCBI lineage: Eukaryota > Viridiplantae > Streptophyta > Pinopsida > Pinales > Pinaceae > Pinus > Pinus taeda. The sequence goes on along the minus strand of APFE031233464.1, from coordinate 28,524 downwards.
TAAGAGCATATATGAAGTTGATATCACACGTTAAATTATTTTTGAAAAGTATAAGGTTTAAACATCTCACTTACATGTTGTTTTTTACTTTTAATTACTTTACATGAAACTATATTAGGTCATGGAACACATATACACATCACTTTCACATTGGAATGTAAAATAAACACTTTCATACTGGGATGTAAAATAAACCTCTCAATTCAATTAACATAAATTCATTTTAACCTTACATACATTAAATAGCGTGAAAATTTAAAAATATCACATACACAAACCTTAAACCTTAAAGATTATTTTTCCATTTCAATGCATAAAATACTTGAATGTACTCTAATTTATAATTTGTTGTAGTTGTTGTAATCATCGTCTTGGTATGTGATACTTCTAAACAACCGTGGATTAAAAGAAACTATGTTTTAAGTGAAAAATGTTACTAGAAGATAATAGATAAATCTTAGCATAATGTTATCTCATCAATAGAATAAAGGGAACATACCAGTAGTTGAGGAAAATAAAATCTCACAAGAAAATAATACAAGTCCACACCTTGCACATTGATCCTCAACTTCCAGTGTAATATATTGGTTCAACATCCATATATGATATTGCAGTGGAAGCACTAATTAACTAATCATTAGTCCCTGCCTCTGGCATGGCAGGGACTATAGTGTTCGATCGAGCGTTGACCAGCTATTAGTTCTTCTGTTGACCGTAAATTTTTAGTGTTTAAGCAATTTTAAGCAAAGTTTATTGCTGGCGATTTGGATCCAAACATTTTTAACCAAACTTTAGATTTCACCCTCTTATTGCAAGCGTCTCTTACCCCAATGTGATTTTAGTGAGGGCAAGTTATTTTATCCTAAGTTTTTTCTTGCCTCCACACTTGTTTACACTTGTCATCATTGCGTGCTAGCATGATTGTTTAGAGTAGTGAACAGGTGGTGACCGTCTGTGAGTCTTTTTGCATGTAGTCACATTGATAGAGGCATCCTCCGATTACATCAGAGCACAGTCGGTTCAATTCAATTCGCATCAGAGCCAGCCGGTTCAATTCGCAGAAGAAAAGCATAGAAAGATAATAGCCTAATTGCACTTCTTCATTGATCCTGTCGCTTATCTTATTCGGTTAATCTGTGCCTGGAGGTACAATTTCGAAATTTAATTATTTTTTTTGTCAACCTAAAAAAACCATAACTTTTCATTATAAAAATAATTACAGTAACTTGTTTTTGTCATGCTTCTTCAAAAAACAATTTTGAATTTCGAAATTCAGTTAAACAAGTTAAAACGCTTTACGAAAAGGGCAAAAACAATACATACAACTACTGTAATTACATAAGAAACAAGGGCACATCGATGCAGCTATAAAAAAATAAGGCATGTACGTTTTACCCCATTAATTAGACGAAATCATTAAAACCCTATAACAAAAAGGCCACTTAAGAATGCATTCGTGAGAAAAAATGCCCCATTAAAGCTCAAAATAAGTAAAAGCGCGGCCTTTTCTCACTAGCAACATAACCTATAATGTGCTTGTTTACGTGAATAAGAATCGAACCCATGGCCAACATTGTTTTTTGTATCGAATATTAATATAGACCATTATTCATAAGAGAAACAATTTTTTATGAAATTAACTAAAGTTTCCAGCAATCTTGACCTCGTATCAACCCCATACCAAAATCCAACAAATTTAGGGCCAAATAGATCAGATGGGTAGAGAAATGGGTACCTATGTGTGTGTCTCAAGATGAGAGATTACTTCCTGTGCTAACTAGATGCTCTCATGCTCTCGCCGTTCTCTAGGCTTCAGACTTACATGTATTCTATGGCCAACGATAGCAAAAAAGGGCAAATGAACAAATACAATATCGGATAGTCCACCTATGGACCATATTCAAACACTCTTCTTCTTTTTTGCATGGTAGAGTCTCCTGGTGTGATGACAAGGCCATCAGTGCACTGATTTCCATGTGCAGGCTTTTGTTGCAAAGAAATATCCAGCTTAACTTTCACTTACCACGTTAATTTGATTCTTTTGTTATGCTTCTTCAAAAACAATTTTGAATTTCGAAATTCAGTTAAACAAGTTAAAACGCTTTACAAAAAGGGCAAAAACAATACATACAGTTACTGTAATTACATTAGAAATGAGGGCACATCGACGCAGCTATAAAAAATAAGGCATGTACGTTTTACCCCATTAATCAGAAGAAATCATTAAAACCCCATAACAAAAAGGCTACATAAGAATGCATTTGTGAGCAACAATGCCCCATTAAAGCTCAAAATAAGTAAAAGCGTGCCCTTTTCTCACTAGCAACAGAAACTATAATGTGCTTTTTTACGTGAATGAGAATCGAAACCATGACCAACATTGTTTTTTGTATCGAATACTAATATAGACCATTATTCACAAGAGAAACAATTTCTGATGAAATTAACTGAAGTTTCCAGCAATCTTGACCTCGTATCAACCCCATACCAAAATCCAACAAATTCAGGGCCAAATAGGTCAGATGGGTAGAGAAATGGGTACCTGTGTGTCTCGGGATGAGAGATTACTTCCTGTGCTAACTAGATGCTCTCATGCTCTCGCCATTCTCTAGGCTTCAGACTTACATGTATTCTATGGCCAACGATAGTGAAAAAGGGCAAATGAACAAATACAATATCAGATAGTCCACCTATGGACCATATTCAGACACTCTTCTTCTTTTCTGCATGGCAGAGTCTCCCGGTGTGATGACAAGGCCATCAGTTCACTGATTTCCATGTGCAGGCTTTTGTTGCAAAGAAATATCCAGCTCAACTTTCACTTACCACGTTAATCTACTTTCTAGGAACCTTGCAGTCTGTTGCATTGACTCTTGTTATTGAACACAAGCCTTCTGTATGGGCTATAGGATGGGACATGAACCTTCTAACTGCTGTTTACTCTGTATGTCTTCTGTTTGCATGTGAACTAAGTAGTTTCATGATTTTTTTTACAGACAAATGCAAGATTTCTAGAATCCTAATAATTTGATTACAAATTTACCATAAGCAGGGAGTTGTCACCTCTGGAATTACATATTATGTACAAGGTCTGTGCATGGAATTAAAAGGATCTGTATTTGCCACAACATTAACCAATCTGCGTAACAGTGGGTTTAGAAACCCATGCCCTCTTCCCTCTTCCCTCTTCAGCAACCCCCAGGCATAAACTAGACACAAAAGAACCACTGAGTATCGCTTGGAATGCTTCTTAGTCTTGCCACGGTAGGGGGATACCTTCGAACAGGTACCTGAGGGACGAGGACATCGAGAAAGATGAATTGAGTAACAGAAGTAGGCATGGGATGCGAGGGTACGAGTGGATCTCATCTAATTTCTTGACACGTTGGACATGCAAAAGAGACAGAGGTAAAGACGTTGGGTATGCAAGAAGGACGAGAGGCAAGCAGGTGGTAAAATTGTGGGCCCACAGGATTTTACGTGTTTAAAATATATTTTTGTATTATACATTTTTTTTTGCATGTGTTATAGGTGTCTTTTTTATTACTAGTCCGGAGAGAAATATCCAAGCAAGGATGGGAAGTTCAACAGCCGTGGTCACCAGCTGACTGACTTCCTGCAATGCAGGGTGTAAAGGATGGATGCGAATTCTTCCTGCGCTATTCTCTTTTTATAATTAATGTCGACTTAGTTTAAATTCAGTAATATGGTGCCAGTTTCCCAGATGGTTGGATGAAATTATGGAAGAAATTTTCTGCTTTTCTCATGAAGCTATGAAATATATACAAATTTTGGTATTTGGATATATTTGCAATTTTGGTCATGGTCAGTAATCCTGCATCTCTGAATGATTCGAATAAGATTTTCATGCATTGTTTTTAGGATCATATGAACAATCCTTACTCTCATGCAAGCGTGGGTTACAGTCTCTATTCATGTAATTTCATATTCGAAGTCTTTCTTTTAGCATGTTTAGCTTTCTATCGTTGCCATACTTTTAGTGCCGGGACCATATCTGAATTGAAAATGTATGTCTCTATTCTCGTTTTTATTCTCTGCAATTTAAGTAACATCGTATTCTTGAAGTGACGTTACAAGTTATAACTTGGCAATGTGAAAGATTGTTTCCCTGGCAAACTACTCTCTCCTCAATTTTTAAGATTTTTATTACAGATTGTATTCTCACAGTAATGTTATATGTTTTTGTTTGTGTACATTTTCTTTGATTTTTTATATTGAAAGCAAGTATGCAATGGGTGGCCCTTAAGACAGTCTATCACTTTATAGCAAAAATACGTTTCAGAGATTTTCTGGATTTATGGCATTTTTGTAGAAGTGGGGCTTTTTTTGTTTCCATGTTATCCAGATGTCAGACATTTTCTGTGAAATCAACTGTTTGATATACCGGCGGACATTGTTTACGGAATTCATCCGTGTTTATATTCTAAAGGAGCAGTAGCTGTCAAAGAGGTATTTCTATATTCAGGATGATATTTATGGATCAACATTTTATGCAGTCACCTGGATCAGGAGAGAAAGTTGGCTAGCATGTTTGCAATACCTGCTCAACTTGAACAGTCTGTCACTTGCTCTGATTATTATTACAGCATTCCAAGACAGCGTGTCAAACTTGATTATTATTACAACTTTCCAAGACAACGTGTTGAACTTGATTATTATTACAATTTTCCAAGACAACGTGTTGAACTTGATGCCATGTAATATTATGTTTCTGAAGCGCTTGTTAACAATGTAATATTATGGACTCTCATGAAGACCGCCTGTTGCAGTCAGGAAAACAGAATTCCTCCAAAGTTACAGTTAACAATGTTCTCCATGAAATGACAATCTATATCGGACAAAAAGAGGAGAACTTTGTCTCAAAATTACCGGAGTTTCTCAACCCCAGCAGGGACTACCGCTACAACAGTGGCTTCCTTATTTAATATTGTGGATGGCTTACTCATTCAATGTGTTTCAATTAGGTTGAGCCTCATTCATAGGGCACAAACCTAATCCTCATTCATAAGGCACAAAATCGTCGATGACAATACACTTCATGACGTTGAACATTATATTACAATAAAACGTGATTTGGAGAAGTGCTCCAAAACTTTATCTATGTATGATAAAATTTGATACCCTGGTAAGAGAAATAAGTGCAATAATACTTAAAAGAAATAAGGTAATAAAACTAACATCTACCTTTTTAATTTATGAATTAACATTTATTTTCTAGTTCAAAAAATTGACTTTTTTACTCATTGTAATGGATTTTGGATTTTGTGACGCCAAGGAAAATAGCTTCCGAATTAAATTGTTTTGCATTAAAGTAAATATGACTATATAATATGAGGGGGTGTGAATTTTGGTATTCATATTGTAATTTCGTTTTCTATTTTAATTTTTTGTTTTCTTATTTTTACATATTTATAATTTTCTACCAAATTTCTAAGTATTACGTGTTTAGCATCTCCTTTAATCTCAAAGGGTCTTTATGAGTTTAAGCACTATTCTAAATCCTTCAAACTTTTCTCTTTCAAGCATTTTGATGAAGATGTCTACAATTTGCTTATTTGTGGAACAATGTTGTAGATGAATAGTCTTGGCCTCTACATGATGTCGAATCAAATGATACTTTGTGTTGATATGTTTGGTTCAGTCATGGAATTTTTGATTCATGGACAAATTAATTTCAAAATTATTGTTAGATATAAGACTTTTGTGATCCATAATGTAGATATCACTCTTTCGGATTAATCACATCATTAGGATTTGGACAATGTTTCGAACCAACTAATGTGGTTCATCATCAGGACAAGGTGAGAAATCAATCGATCAGAGTGAATAAATAGCAAAGATGCATCATTGCCAAGAGTTAGCCGTTGTCAATTAGTTGAAAAGAAGTCGTTAATTAGTTGATTAGTTGATTAGTTGAATTGTTTAATAATTTATTTAGAAACTATTTGTTATATGGTAGTTAAATATTTATTATTTATTATGTAATAATCTAAATTTATTTTTATTTTATATTATCTAAAAAAATTAATTTTTATTGCTTGTTAGGGTTTGGCTAATTTAATGGTACTAGCAGTTATGAATCATCAATTGATTAAAAATAAATAATAATAATAATAATAATAATAATTGTTTTAGTTTTGATATCATAATTTAATTATCTAATAATACCAATATTATTAATAAATAATATAATTGATGAGATGTGATTTGTTAGGGACGGATAAATTAGGTTAAAGACCATTAAAAATGTATTTTAATATTATTATATAATTAATATTAGAAGGGGAGTAGAGTTCATTTGTTTCTCCTACAAGTCTTCAATAATTTTCCCGAGCTACACAATCTCTTTGGTTGCTTTCGCAATTGCCACATATTTGCCTATGTTGTGGAATCTGTTGGAATTGATTTCTAGTGTAACCTCCAAGAGATAGTCCCTAATCCAATACTCATAACATAGCCTATGGTAGACACTCCATTTTCCGTATCTCTTTCAAAGTTTGAATTAGAATATCTAATCAAGCTAAAGGCATCCACCTATGAATATTGTGTCTAGAGTCTTGAGTTCCTTTCAAGCACTTTAGAACTCTTTTTGTAGCAAAGAAATGTCCTATATAAGCTTTTTGCTTAAACGTAGAAAAAATTCCAACAAGTGAAATATTTGGTAGGGTTGTGGTGAGGTCGATAAGACTTCCCACAAGTTGTCTATACTTAGTTGCTTCCTCAAATTTGTTTCCTTCTTTAGAGGTGAGCTTCAGATTTTGTTCCATTGGAGTGGATAGAGGATTTCATTCAACCATGCCAAACATGTTCAACAATTCTCCAATGTACTTATTTTAAGAGAGGAATATATACCTTGGATGTTTGGTCACTTCAATGCCCAAGTAGTAGTGAAGGTGTCCCAAATCTATAATCTCAAATACTTTCTTCAACACTTTCTTTATGGATGCAATATAGTTTTCATGGTTCCATGTTATCAACATATCATCTACATATACTACAATATAGACAATAGATTTCTCAACTTTCTTGACACATAAAGTTGTATCATCAATATTAAAATGTCTGAAATTTAATTTCAAAAGATGCTCAGTCAATTTTTCATACAAATATCGTGGTGCTTGTTTTAGACCATATAAGGATTTGATGATTTTAAATACCTTTTGTTCTTGTCCCTTCACAACAAATCCTTTTGTTTGAGACATAAATACATTTTCTTTCAAGTCTCCATTCAAAAAATCATTATTCACATTCATCTTGACGAGCTTTCTATCCATTCTAACTTGCCAAGGAAATCAGAGTCTGAATGGTGGCCCATTTTGTTGTGGGAACAAGGTCTCTTCATAGTTGAGACCTTCTTTCGGTGAAAATCATTTTTCCGTGAGCCCTACTTTGTACTTATCAAGTGAGTCTCATGATTTATACTTGTTCTTATAGACCCACTTACAAGCAATAGGTTTGGTTCCAAATGGAGGTTACACTAGCATCCATGTTTCATTCTTTATGAGAGCATCATACTCTTTCTGCATTACTTATTTCTATTCATCATGAGAAGCAACTTATTTGAAGGAAGTTAGTTCAAAATTAGTAGAAAAATTCAATTCACAATCATATGAAACATCCATATCATCAATTAAATCAAAATCACCACCTCCATTTTGTGTGGTGGAATTTCTAGTTCCCTTCTTTCTAACCTCATTGGGATAAACACTTTCAAGTGTTTTAGTGAGCCATTTTCAAGGACCTTTTTGAGATGGTCTAGGTTGCCATGTTGATTGAGATGGAGTTGCATCAAGATTTATCCTTCTAATCCTCTCAATCACATTACTCAAAGGGTCTTCCTGATTTAAAGGAGTGGCCAAAACTTCATAAGGGAGAGAAAGTGCTTCAAAATGAGATTCCATAGATTGATCCAAGATAAGGATCCCCCCTTGAAGTTGTGGAATTTCATTATCAAATACATAATAAGTTTTTTCATGACTGAATCTATCCAAACGATTAAGCTATCACTAAACTGTATTGTTAGTCTTGGAAGATTAAATAAATATCACATCTTTAGATAATATAAACTTCTTATTTACCACATCATGGAGATTGTTGTCACTCATTGCTTTATCAGTCTTCAATTGCCTCAAATACACAAAATAAGTGAATTTTGATGCTAATTTTTGATCCACATAAGCTATTAGAGCTTAATTGGTCCCTCTCCATTGTGTAGTGCTCGGAAAGAGATTTCCAACGATATATGGAAGTCCAAAAATGGACTCCTGGAGAAGAAGTTAAGGCATTAAGTCTACCTTGGAAAAACCCAACAAACCAAGAAAATGACTAAGTGTCGAGGTAAATTGCAATTAGGACCTGGGAGGCTTATTGCAATTGAAAACTGTTTGGACATTAAATTACATTAAGTTACAACATTTCTACCATACTAGGCGGAAGAGGGTGGCACAAAGATGGATTTAATTATCTCATAGGCATCTATTTGTTAAGAATACCATTTATGATCTTATTTCACTGTCAAAGGCTTAGAGTGTTGAATTGATAGTTGCATGTTTTGAAGGAGCGCCAATATGGACATGTTGAAAAGCGATGGCACAAAAACTCTGAGGAGGATTTGGCATGCTGGAAGAGGGCTGCCAAATTCTTGTTTAAGTTGATAATGGGGAGACTTGACCTTATCACCCACCGAGTGTATTTATTGGAGAAGGACCATGCTGCTAACACCGAGAGAATTAACACAAAGTTTGAGAGTGCAGAGGCATCTTTAGAGCGCAAAATTGTGAAGATGGAGATTGATTTACTCACTACCAATTCAAAGTTCGTTAGCGACAACATATTCCCAGAGGTCAAGGATATTATTGCAGGACTAATGGAGGATGTCATGGCTTAGATGCAGAAAGAGGGAGGAGAAGGCAACTCTGGAGCGGGTCTGAGTAGCCGAGGCAAGATGTCAGCGAGGACACAGAGAAGACCAATCTTGGTTAATGCCCACTTATGAATTACCGTTTTGTTTTGATACTAACATTGTATTTCTAGTTTTATGGTAGTTCTAAGTGTTTTCTTATAGTATACAAGACTAGTATGGGAAATACAATAGTTTCATGGATGTATTGAGACATGGAAGCACTTGCTAAGACTGAAGAAAGTTATGTTGAGATGATATAAAATGGTTATGGTCGTGTAATCCACATTTTGAATATAAAGTATTCATTATGTTAAAAATAAAAATAACCTTTATGATCTTATTATCTTTCATAATATGTATTGAATCATGATGATGACTGGTTGAATTAGTATCACTAATTTTGAGATAATCTTCTTAGTGAACAAATAAGATAATCTCTTATAATATAGTAGAGATAATGTTTTGTATTTTTTATCGTATACATTGAATCATATGGAAATGATGAGCAAAATGACTATCATTGAATTTAAGATAATAGTTAAAGTGCCATTATTTCAGTAAAGAAGTCATCATTACTATATGAGCAATGAGAAGTTATCTTGGTGTATAGAAACAATAGACATTATTTCCTTGTTGACCATGTACTATTGCAACCCCCTATATGTAAAGCAAACAAGAAGTGGGAGAATGTTGGGTATGTATTGTATTTTTTGCATCAATACATGCATGCATTATCTGTTGCACACTTTAGTGATTTTTTGCATCTGATTTTGGCATTTTTAAGCACAATTTTTCTTTTTGGTTTTCCCAGTTTGGGTTTCCAAGGTAAAATCTTTATGTTGATGTGTGTGTGTGCCATTGGAATTTTTCCATGTTATTAACAATTTATTTGCATCAATTAAATATACTATGTTAAGACCTACATAGTGCAATAGACATGAAGAGCACCTTGGGATGTTGCTTTAGTTTGGGATCAATGATGATATCCTAGTTCAACAAAAAGCGGAAATCCATGGCACTTAGCTCAATAGAGGTAGAATATATGGCAACTAGTACAATGAACTGTGAGGCCATTTGGCTTCACAAGTTCCTTGCATTTTTATTTGATTAAGAGTTGGATCACATGACGATCTACTGCTATGAATAAAAGTTATATCAAAATCTCTAAGAATTCAATGGTTAATGATCTATCCAAGCACATACAAACGTGATATCACTTCATACAAGACAAGATTCATAAGGGAGCAATGAAACTCTAGTATGTATCCATAGATCAGTAGGTTGTCTGATATTTTGACCAAGCCCTTAACAAAAGGGAAGTTTGAAGCATTCAAAGAGAGACTAATTAATGCAAAATTCCTTCCTCCCTAAGAGGGAGTGTTGAGAAGTATGGCTCAAATATGAGCTTCTTACATAGGTTAGGTTTGAACATGTGAGAAATAGCTCGAGACAACTTCTAGTGACCACTTAGTAAAAGTGAAAAACAATACCATAATGTAAATTCATTTGAATAAATAAAAATGAAAGTCAAATTTCCTAAATTTTCTTAGCAATAGAAATCAAAATGAAATATTCTAGAGACTCTAGAAGATTAGACAATTATATTTGATTTAATCTTAGTTGTACATCTCATTGTTAAGATAAGGTGGTTGCTAGGATTAAGGATAATGGTTGCTAAAATTAGTTGCTAGGATAAAGGAAATTAGTTGTCTTTTTCAAAGCATAAATAGAACAAGGGTTGCATGGCAGCGTAGTCCCTACCACACAAGTTTAGAAAAAAGATATGGAAAAAGATATTACTTAATCATTAGCCTAAACCTAGTGATTATAGAAGCATTGAATTCCATTTTATGTATGGATTTATATGAATTCAACCTTTATGACCCTATCTTAATGTTTTTGTGTAGTTGATTTGCAAAGAACTAAATCAACTGAACCATGAGTGATATAAGAACCGCTCATAAGATTATCATGATATCCTAGTAAAGCATGCAATCCAAATCTTTTCACCTAGATCCATGTATGACGAGTATTACGCAAAAATGATTACTTTGTTGTGTCATTCAAAGGTTTGGTTGTTGCATAATTTTTTCTTACATTCAACTTATATTTCTTGTAAAATAAAAACTACAAATTCAACTACATTTCTTCTAAATTAAGAACTTTAGTATCAAGTATGCTATTATGTTACCTATGCTTCCATGATATGTAATTTCTATTATATTACATGTAGAGAAATTTTGATTAGGTCCATCAAATGATAGAAGAGTTTGTATTTCTTTAATTAAACAAAAGATCGATTCAAAATAGGAACATGTTTTAAAAATAAATATTTTCCTTTTAAATAAATTATTACCTAATTTTGTAGATTCTTGGAAGTATATGGGATTAATAAAATAAGATGATGATGAAGGTGGGTGATTTTAGATAACGATTAACTTAGCTAGCATTTAGGAATTACTTCAATAATAACCTATAATAATTTTGCATAAAACCTTTATATATGCTACTATAGGAAATCAAAAGTTCATTTTATAGACTATATATATATATATATATATATATTTATTATATATATATATATATATAATTTATATATGAGTTGGTTTAGTTATTTACTTAAAACCATTAAAACCAATAAGATGTGTAATTATTCCATAAACCTTTCAAATTATAAATCTTTTTCAAAGTTTACAAAGTGCACACTATTAAAAAAAAAAATAGGCTTTAAAAAATATAATCCCTCTAAACTTAATCTAAATGTGTTAAGTAAATTTTTTTATTTCTTTTTCCTTTCCGAATCTTGTTCATAAAATTTCTTATTATTCTAATTTTTTGTTTCTATAAATAAAATGGTATAAAATTTTCCTTCATAAATTAAATATCTCTTCATAAAACAACAACTTCAATTTTTTATTCTATTTAACCTCACTCAAAATGTGCTTAAATTATTCAGTTTTTCGACATCTTCTCACTTTAGAAACCTTTTGCATGAAATATTTCATTCTTCTAATTTTTTATTTCCATAAACTAAATGGTGTAATTTTTTTCCTTTCCATAAAATATTTCTTTATAAGTCAAATATCTCTTTATATACCAACAACTTCAATTTTTATTTCATTGAACATTATTCAAAATATGCTTAAATTGTTTATAAATTAACTGAAATTATAGATGTGAAACTCTCATAACGAAAATCATTGTTTGTTTAAACAACCATTGACGAAAAAATATAAATATAGTTGAGTGATTCTATCACTTTTTTTTCTTATTATTATTATTATTATGATTATTATGATAGTAAAGTTTTCATTCACTAAAATGTGATTTTTTTCTTATAATTAAAATATGTTTTCCTTGAACCCTTTAGATTAGAAACTTTTGATTGCAACCAATGGTTGTTAAAATTACGTGAAACATATATCAAATATGTATATTATATATGTAGATGTTTTTTTATATATATTTCTTTTGTCCATCTAAAATGAAAATTTCTTAAAATAGTAAATCTGCACAATATATATTCAAAAATACATTTTAAACAATGCAAATTCATAATCTCATAAAAAATTTAGATATCACATTCCAAAAAAATAAAAACATAATTGAAAATATGCAAAATAAAATATAATACATATATCAATAATAAAACATACAAAACTTAAAAATTTAGCCTACACCATAAAAATCTAATGACAATGCATCTATATTTAAGAAACACAATTATATTATTTGATCCACATCAATACAGATAGGGTGCCATATCAGCCACTCCACTATTATCATTAGTTAGAATATTCTACTCCATTATCACATTTTATTTTAAAACAAAAATGACACTTCCAATCCGTCCATGATGCACATAATTATCTTCATAATATTCTATGTATACGAATTTTAAATTATTTTCCACTTATAATTCATTTTAACTTATCAATATTAAAAAACTTAAATGAAATTAATTTTTCAAATTGAAATGCAATCTTTTATTTTTCTTTGTAAATTTAAAAATATTATGAATATAGAGTTTGACTTCACGGGTTATCATGAAGATTTATAAAATATTTGGAAATAATCAACTTTTACTAGAGTCATTAAAAATTTAATTAAGATTTTTTATTTTTACACATTTTTGTTCATTTTAAAATGAAGCAAAATGTTAATCTAACTACTACAAAAACTAGTTACACTGAACTGCAAAGCCATATAAGTTGAATTATAAATGGCAGAGTCTCCAAAATTGAACTGGAAAGATGTGTATACCTTCTCTTCATTATCGAAGCAGGTTAACAGTATTAAGATGAACAAAACTTCAATTCAATTCAATTCAATACAACAAACATATCATCTTCATCGGAATAAATATGGCCAGAATCAAATACCACACTAGTTATTTTTTCTAAGAGGACGCAGGCGTCCGTGGGGTTGGACCATGGGGATTTGTATTTTCTATGGAATCTTTATAATCAATATTGAATGCAACAACTTCCTCTGCAAACATTTTTGGACTAGCTGTATTCCAAAATGCCTACTCATTTTCAACAACTTTCTCAGATTCCGCAAATACATGTAAAGTAATAAATAACAACAAAAATAAATCAGATTGCTATGCTAATTTATAGACTCCACATCATTAACATTTTTGGACTAGCTGTATTCTGAAATGCCTACTCATTTTCAACAACTTTCTAAGATTTTGCAAATACCTACAAAGTAATAATTTTCAACAACTTTCTAAGATTTTGCAAATACCTGCAAAGTAATAAATAACAACAAAAATCAACCAGTTTTCATTATCAAAGTGTTAGGCTAGTTTATAGACTCCACATCATTAATTTACTACCTGAAACAACAAAAATAAACCAGTTTTCATTGTCAAAGTGTTAGGCTAATTTATAGACTCCACATCATTAATTTACTACCTGAAACTTTACAGACAAGTTTCATCCCTTATTGGCTTGCATTCCCTCTATAATAGGAAAAGAAGAATTAGTATGTTATGTATAAAGCAATGAATCCATTTATTTAAGTTCCTCTTTGAGTCTTTTTTTATGGTCACATAATTCTAATAACTCGTTACCTTTTAGAGTTGGTTGTCCGTTGGGTGGAAAGAATCATTAGAGTAATGATAGTGATGGAAGCTGAACAAATATTTTTTAATTAAGAATTTTTTTTTATTTGATTATTTAGGATGTAGATTTCTAAATAATAAAGATATGTTAACTCAACACAAGCATATTAAATTCATGTTATGCTCATATTTACAATTAGTCAATCCAAAGAGAAAAAGTTAACTTCATATATTTATTTACTTTAAATATGTATCATTATTTGACCTTATATAGCCATGATGTTATTATTTAGTCCTTAGTTTTTAGAATATATTTTTTTCCTAATTTTGTTAAAATAGTTTTATTTGTATATAGTTAAGTTTTTTAGGATCTCCTAAGCTTTTCTTTCCTAACTTCGTTAAATTTGTTTTATCTACATATAACTTTTACAATTAATAACTATTATGATAATTAGCTATTAGTTTTTAGAATCTTGTGAGCATTTTTTTCAAAATTTTATTAAAAAAGTTTTATTTATATACGGTTACTAATTTTTAAGATATATGTTAACATAACACAACCATATTAATGTTATGTTATGTTTGTATTTACAATTAGTCAATACAAAGAGTTAATTAACAAAAATAAGTTTGAATTATTGATTTGTTTTACTTTGAATACAAAATTTCAGTTTATAATTACAATGTTATTTTATTTTTTCAGTATTTCTCTAATTTAACTTTATTCAAAAGTAACATACACTAATTTGATTTAAATAGTTAATATACATATTTTTTAATTAGGATATTTTCTTTGTTTGATTCTTTAACATATAGATTTCTAAATAATAAAGATATGTTAATTCGACACGATCATATTAGCTTTATGTTATGTTCATATTTACAATTAGTCAATACAAAGAGTTAATTAATAAAGATATGTTAATTCAACACAATCATATTAGCTTTATGTTATGTTCATATTTACAATTAGTCAATACAAAGAGTTAATTAATAAAAATTAGATTGAATTATTGATTTATTTTATGTTGATTACAAGATGCCTAGCATGATCCCCATGAAAATTGGCTGCTTGTTTTCAAGGTTTTTTACTTTATTAATGTTATCTTATGTTGATATTTATATGTTTCTCCAATTTAACTTTAATCAAAAATAACATCCACTAATTTGGTTTAATTAAATAATATGTATATTCTTTGATATGTAAATTTCTAAATAATAAAGATATGTTAACTTAACATAACCATATTATTGTTATTTTATGTTTGTATTTACAAGGAGTTAATTAATAAAAATTGGTTTGAATTATTGATTTGTTTTACTTAGATTACAAGATGTCAATCATGATCCCCATGAAAATTGGTGAATTGTCAGGGTGACCAAATTTCATGGGTGACATGGGACACATGTCAGAAATTATGAAATAAGACACCCAAACTTTTAAGCCAATCACATGGTAACAAATTATTATTTTTAATTAGAAAAAATAATTTAATGATTTCTAAAGTTAAATATTATAACTATTAGTGGTCAACACAAAAATCGATTACTATAATCCTGCCTTGGTAGGGACTAACAAGAGGGGAGGGGATGAAGAAACACATTTTTGTACACTAAGAAGATTCAAGAGATCGAGAGATATCTCCTAATTGATTGAGCGTATTCAAAGCACAAGAGAGGTGCCAAGGATGAGAAGTGGGTCAAATCACAAGAAAGGAAGCAAGGTCAAGAAAAAAACCAAATTACAATTCATAAAATATTGTACAATAGTTTAGGCAAGAAGATTCTCAGCTAGTTCAAGTAGGAAGATTAGGAAGATTCTCACTTTGACTAATAGATAGATTTATTGTAGTAAGTAAAAACCTTAGATTTTTGTGTATATCATACGATAGTTAGTTTAATGGTTTCCAAAGGTTTCCATATAAGTTTGGAATGTTTAAATGAAACACTAATTCAAAGATATAATTATCATTGTATTGTGTTTATAAGTTTTAAGGTATATGTATAACTTTTGCATGTGATTTTTATATTATTTTATGGTTAAATAAATTTATATATGATTTATTTAATTAAGACAAACATAGGACAATAGCTATTTAGGGCTTAAAAATTGATAGTCTACATTATTACGTCTAGAGGCGCATTTTACAATCCAATATGGGCAATGTGTAAGTATGCCACGTCTCCAATAAAATAATAATAATAATAATGTTGACTCAAAACAAAAATGAAAATAACCATCAAGGTAAAAAATCTACAATACAAGTCAACACAAAGAATCGAAAATCCTGCTCCAAAATATTTTAATATTTCTTTTAATTAAATATTTATAAAATATATCTTTAAAAGAAAAAATCATATCTTATGGATATATTAAAATCTTTAAAAACATAAATATTTCCACATCAAAGTTGTAATATTTGAAAATATTAATTTGATGTAATTTTATAATAAATATTGGTATCATACCATATAAAAAAACATCATTAAATCTAATATTAATATTAACCCCCAGCTGCGGGTGATTAAATGGGCTATTAATGCGGGGGCGGCCTCCCCACTGGGCAAGTGGCAGCCCAGATCCGCCAGATGTAGAGGCAATCTACGGGCCTGCCACCCCCGTCCTAATATTATCAATGCAACACTTAATATGGGCCTGCAAATGGTCGTTAGCTGCTTTATTTCTGTCATTCTATTTGCCTCTCCGGTGCTCTGTGTGCAGTCGGCCTGCGTTGAAATGTTCAGCGTCTGGAATGTCGTTCCATGGGTCTTTAAGAGCTAGCCTTCGTTGGGTAGGCAGCCTCTGAGGTCTGTACATCGTTTCATTTGGTTGTGGATGATCTGCTCCTGCGCGTTAACGCTGACGATTGAGCCTTGGCAGCGGTTGCTAAGGTTCAGACCTCGGCCCTCTGCTCAGAAGGCCTTGGTCTCTACCTTGGGGCGCCCGGGCTCTCTCGTCTGCCAGCTACAGTTTGCTCTCGTCTTTGTTTGCATTGCACCTCTCGGCGCTCAGGGTGATTCTCTGGTTCAGTTCTTGGTGGTAAGTTTCACCTCGCCCCTCTGCATTTTTTCAAAGGTTTATTCGTCGCCTTTCGTGCTTCTGTGCATTATTCTGCCTCTAGACAAGGTCAATTGGTTCTTTGTGAATGGTGGCGAGGGGCAAACTAGTTTTCTGTGTAGCCTTTTTTGCAGCGTCGCTCCAGAATGCTGCGTGAACGGCTCCGCCTCAGCAGTCGCAGGGGTGGGTCTAGGGGAGGCGCAAGAGGAAGAGCTTCCCCTCAACGCTCTTCACCCTCATTAGATTCCCCCTCTGAAGAAGTCAGCTCCCATGGGGCTAGGCAGGGCTGAGGTAGAGGAAGAGGCCGAGGGCGCGCAACTACGTGTTCGCACAGCTCTCACCCCTCAACCCGCTTTCGGTTCCCATGCTCCCTGGATAATACCACTTATTTTGTATCGGTGCGGATTGAGAAGTGTGAACATGCAGCCTCTCCAGAGGTCCTTGCGGAGCCACAACCACCTTCTCCTGTTCAATATCCAAGATTGCAGCCTGCGGAAGCCTCGGGTGCGGTGGCGGGACCAAGCGAGCCAGCAAAGGATGATGCTCCTTACACAGATTCGAGTGCGTTCGATCAGTATGGTTGCAGAATTGTGGAGGAGAAACCATCCACCTCCGTGGATGCTTGAGCTCGCCTCCTTGCTGTTTTGGAGGTCGCTTCTGCGGTTTCAGGTCTTGTGCTCGGTGGCCATAGTGCGCAGTGTTTGTGGTGGGACAGTCTTGTTCATTTCGGGTCGGTTCAAGTCGAAGTCAGTCTATATAAGTATCTATGTCTGTTGGTATATCAATGTCTGTATGTATCTCCTCGCAAAGGCCGAGATGGGGAGTTTTGGCATGTGTCTAGCAGTCTGGCTTTCAATGGGTTCTAGTATGTGTTCAATTGACAATCTTACAGTCTTTCAGTCTCTCAGTCTTTTAGTTATGGTCGGTGTTATGATAGCTTCTTTTTCCAGTGTTAAGGTCCAGCTGTAACCATCTCAGCATGGCGGATGTAAGCTTTATGTAACCCTTTTTTGTATAATAATAGAAGTAGCATAAATTACACACAAAAAAATATTAATATTAATATTAAAGATTAATATTAATATTAATATTAAATCAAATCTTAATATTAATATATTATGATATTAATATTATTAGATTTCATAACTTTGAATTAATAATTTGAGGTAAGGTTTGCATATCGAGGGATTTGATCCCTCATGCCGCATGATAGATCCAGAGTTAGATGGATCTAGGTTGGTTGCACCTAGAGACACATTCTACGACCCAATACTAGGGGGATGTGTAATTATCTCACGCCTCTAAAAAAAACAAAATATGAAAATAACCATATAGATAAAAAGAACTACTAATTCAACACAAAGAATCCAAAATCCTGCTTCAAAATATTTGTAAAATGAATCTTTAAAAAGAATAACCATATGTTATGGATATATTGAAATCTTTAAAGACATAAATATTTCCACGTCAAAGTTGTAATGTTTGGAAAAATTAATTTGAGGTAATTTTATCATAAATTTTGTTATTGTTATCACTCAGGTTGTCCCTAGGCTCCTTTTTAGGGATACGGCCGAGGTAACCACAAACCAATCTTTGGATTGCAGGTTCTAGCCCACCTGCAATCAGAGAGGGCTCTCTCTTAATGATTCAACTTTGTTGATGATTTTAGGCTAGCTTTTGGCTCAGGGGTTTTCTGTTTGGGTTTGGATGGAAGGTGGAATTCTCAAGCAAAGAGGCAAGGTAAGGTGTGATAAGTTTCAAACCATTGGGCAAGGAGCATGATTAAGGCTTACTATTGCGTTCTTGGTCATAAGAGGATTAAGGTTGCGAGATAGCCACACATGAGACAATTATCAATCTACCGAAGGATGAATGAGGAAAATCAGAGATGAAAGGCAAGGAGAATCATTTCATCATACTGAAAAAGAGGAGAAATGGATGAATGGTGATCTAGGAGCAGTTAAGAATTCCTAAATTCTCATTCATATGTGAAAGAAACAATGTAAACAAGATCATTTAAGTATACATGCTTATAGCTATTTCTGATGAAAACATAAAAAAATGCAGAAATTGAACTTAAGGTGTAGTTAAACAAATCTTAAGCTATTCTTTTTTTCTGCAATTTAGTTGGCGGAAAGGTGGAGAAATCATGAAAATTAACAGAGGTGAGAAACACTTATTGAATCATGTAGAAGCACAAGAATTTCGTAATCACTCCTTGGCCAATTGAACACATCAAGCAGTTTCAGAATCCATGCTTTCAACAATCTTTGATTATAGAAAAGTATGACAATTACAGTGCGGGTCTCTACTTGGAGAAAATGTTGAGAAGAAGGTCAAGCAGTGTCTTCGACTCACTAACTAACAAACCAACCAACCAACCCCCTACTACATCGTTCAGGGTGGTATATATAAGCAAAATATCAGAAAGTCATTTATTACAATTGACCTAAACAGGTCTGTTGAAGATCTTTTCTAAAACCTAAGTGTTCCTGGAATTAAATGCAGTTAAGTCTTTTGGGCTGCGCTAGAGGCAACTGAATCGAAAGGAGTGCCATTTTGGCCCTCGGAGGCTCGATGAGGTGCTGTTGGAGTAACTGTGCTTCGGGATCTGCAGTTCTGTTCTGGTGCAAGGTAAATGTGCAATAATTATGATTTGAGGGTGTTTGAGTGACTTCGCCCTCTTTCTTTGACTCTGCTAGAAGGTATTAAATGTTCTCTTGCTTTGGGCCGCTGCTTAAGATTTTCACTGATACTCTTTGCCGCTACATTGATGGCTTCCGCCGCCTGCTGATACTCTTTGACACACTTGTTACCTGAATATTTGATCTGATACACTTTAATCTCTGTCATTGGTCCTTTGCTGTCTTTAAACTGGATCAATTTGGCATGATCGGGCGATTTCGGGCCTTTTCGGCGCAAAACGGGCCAAGGAATCAAAAGATTCCCCAAAGATTCCCCGAAACGGCCTATTTCCCGTAGCGAAGCGCGATTACGAAAACTGCCTCTGTTTCTTGTTCTGGAGCTCCGAAGTGCGATTTCTCTTCCTGCGCGAATTTTCGGCTTTCTGGCTGCTGACGTCAGCAGTACGGCGGATGACGTCAGCATGCGGTGGGTCCCTGGTACGTAAGTGACATGGTGGGGTGCTGATACTTGGAGGTGATGCGATGAACTTCTCCGATGCGATCGCAATATCGCATCGGCGGGGAACGGGAAGGTGTTTTAGTTGGACATTTGGCGCTTGCGACCGCCGATCGCCGATATCGCGATATCGCGTCGGGTGACGACGGATGGGTCATAATCTTGCATGGAGAGGATATTGTGATCTTGCGATGCGAGTTGGCTTTGTGGGGTCTGCGGAGTGTTAAGGAAGTCGGCAAGGGGTTTGTTGCGGTCAAAAGGAGTGAGTAAGTGGATCTGAAAGGCTTTTGAGGCTTCGGAAGGGGTCCGATCACCTCAAAGGGAGTTTATACTCTGGAAGGAGTCCAGCGTATTTAGAAACTGGTTTGAAGGGGCAGTATGAGGGTTCTTGCTAAGTTTCAGGTAAACTGAGCAATTCCCGGGGGTACTTATGGTTATTTTTCAACCAGGGGGAGGGATATTTACATAGGGGATGATTTACATAATTTTAGTAGGGGGATGGGAAAATATAGGGAGTTAAATAATAATGTCAGTAGTTAATATGGAGATGGTGAGAAAGCGCTAAGTTCAGGAGATCTTAGGCTATTACAAGGGGAAAAAACCTTTTTAGAGAGAGTATGGAATATCTTTGGGTAAAGCAGATCTTCACCCAGGCTAGTGCTATGAAAATGATGTAACTTAAGAGGTATCAAGCAGATCTTGACCTCTTTTGGGGAAGTTAGTTAATGATTGGGGGAGATTGAGAAAGGAAGTTAGTTATACCTGTTTTTGAGCTTCTCGCATATAACTGCCTGCTGATTGTGTCCTGAGCAAAGATGACACCTGGAACCTGGAACTGATCAGCAATCAAGATTCAGCAACCTCAAAACTACCTACCCAGCCTACTTACCTAACATTTTTTCTTCTTTTGATTTGGGTGCACTTAGACTTGCAAACCCATCATTTCATTTTTTCTTTTTCATGCTTTCCTATCTACGACTACCCTTATTCATCAAGGGCCCAGATTAACTGTTGGGCTCTTTGATTCTCTACCGATCTAAGATAGCAATAAAGCTGTTTGACATATTTTCATTCTCTATATTCTAAAACAGGAAATTTAAACCTAGTGAGACCAAGATTAAGCTGTTTGGACCTCCCTTTAACTGAAAATTGGCTACACCGGAATAACTTCTCAAAATTTGGAAGGCAGTTTAAAATGAACTCTGAGTAACCTTCTTCGCTTGGAGACTGTTAAGAAAATATGGAGCATTGCAGCATGCAAAGTATGACATATTTGGCTTGAAAAAATGTCAATCATGAAATATGAGTAACCTGCTGCAGCAGGAGGCTAACAGTGGCTCCACTTGGGGATGGTTTCTCCTTGTGAGAAGCCAAGAACAGCAGGTCAGATTGCCTTAATTTTTAGTTGTTGCTCTTTTGAACGTCTTCTTCCTGACTTTTGGATTGATTTGAACCTTTAAACATGTTAACAGCTCTTTCCTTCGCTTGTGCTCTTGTTGCACTGCAAAGCACTGCCTGCTTTCTTCTGCGTGCTCCAGCATTATGGATTCTTACAAAAATCAAAATACTGGTATATACAAATATGTACAAGATAATACACCGCCTGCTCTTTTCAATCAAGCGGATCATTGTAGTGCTTCAGCATTCGCCCATTGACCGAGCCTTCTTCAGCTGTGCTGCCATCTGGAGATTTGAGAAAATAGGTATTGTTGCCTTGCACAGCGCTGATAATGTACGAACCTTTCCACAGAAAATCAAATTTTGCGTGTTTGCCTTTGTCTTCTCTTCGTGAATCCCATCTTAGAACTTTGCTGCCTACCCAAAAATCCTCTACTTTGGTCTTCTTATCAAACGTTTTCTTGAGTTTTTCCTGCAGTATTTGAGCTCTGTTGAAGACTTGTTCTCTGGTTTGCTGAAGATGAATGGTTTGATTAACTCTTCTCTGCATGTCATTCGGTTCAGCTTGAATTTCTTGCAATAATTTGACAGTAGGTATGCCCAGAGATGAAGGGAACTTGGCTTCCATGCCATATACAAGTTCATAAGGGCTCATCCCAATGGATTTCTTGGTGGAAAGTCTTTCTGCCCACAGAGCATTTGTGAGCTTCTTGTGCCAGTTCCTTTTGTTTTCTTCCAACAGTTTCTTTATGATATTGATTAGGCTTTTGTTGGAAGACTCGGCCAAGCCATTACCTTGAGGGTAGTAAGCTGTTGAGTGGCCTAGGGTGATGTGGTATTTATGGCAAAAGTTGATGATTTTTTTGGATTTGAAAGCAGCAACATTGTCAGTAATAATTTTCTCAGGGCAGCCGAATCTAGAAAGGATATTGCTCTCAAGGAATTGGATAATGGTGGAGTCCTTGGCTTGCCTACAGGGGATGGCTTCAATCCACTTAGTGAAATAATCGGTGGCTGTTAGAATCCACTTGTGTTGGCCTGAGGAAGAGGGATGCATTTCTCCAATGAAGTCAAGACCCCATTGTTGAAAAGGTTTCTCGGTTGAAATGGGCTTAAGGGGCAAGGGCAGTAGTTTTCTTTTGCCTTCAAAGATTTGGCATTTGTGGCATGAGGCAGTAAACTTCTTTACATATGAAAATAAAGAGGGCCAGTAATAACCAACCCGTAGGATCTTGTCAGCCGTGGATTTCCAATATAAGTGTCCTCCACAGTCCCCTGCATGGAATTCTTTCATGACGCTGTTAGTTTCATTTATAGTTAAACATTTAAGCAGAATACCTTCATGATTTTTCCAAAATAAAGCACCATCTATGACACAAAAGTTGGATGATTTCATCCTAAAAAATCTTTTCTTGGTTCTGGACAATCCTGGGGGAGCACACAGGTTTAACAATATAAAGCAAATATCAGCGTACCAAGGGGATTGCATGAAGGTTTCACTGATCTGTGGAGTCGCCAACTCCGGTTCATCGTCCAGTTGATTAATGTCTAATTCTTGTAAGTTTGTTTCAGACATTAGTTTGGCTAACCCTTGTCCTTTTATGAGCTTAGTGGGCTTTATTTCGATGTCGTATTCAAGGATGCTGGCAATCCATTTGCCTCTTTTGCCTTCCAGTCCCTCTTGAGTTAGTATATCCTTTACAACGGCATTAGGGACATAGGCAATCACATGGGAGTATAGGATGTACATTCTGAAATCTTTGATGGCTTTGACCAGGGCGTAGGCTTGCTTCTCCATGATCTGAAATTTCAAGAGTGTGTCTCTCAAAGCTCGGATGAAGAAAGCAATTGGCTTCTCGTTGCCCTGATCATCTTTCTGCAGAAGGACAACAGCTATAGTGTGTTCGGATGCGAAGGAAAAAATGATAAAATCTCTGTCGAATTGAGGACTGGTGAGGATAGGTGTTTGAGTTAGGGCAGTTTTTATACTCTCAAAAGCCTGCTTGGCTTCAAGAGACCATCTTACCTTGGTATCCTTTTTCAGCATGTTGCTCAATAACCTTATTAGCTCGGCTAGGTTTGGGATAAATCTCCTCAGGAAGTTGATCTTTCCGAGGAATGCTTGCAATTCTTTTATGTTTCTTGGATAAGGGATTTGAAGGATGGCTTGAATTCTTTCCGGGTCAATTCTAATCCCATATTTTGATATTATATGCCCTAAAAGTTTGCCTTCCTCCAGGGCAAACAGGGACTTTTAGGGTTCAAGGAAATGCCGTATTTCCTACATGTCATGAAAATTTGCCTTAAGTGCTTAAGGTGCTCTTGTTCGGATTTGGAGAATGGGGTCAGGTCATCAAGGTAAACTACGAGGAAATCATGTATCTCTTTAGCAAACGCAATATCCATTGCCCTTTGAAAGGTAGCACCGATGTTTTTTAGCCCAAAAGGCATTTTAACATACTTGAACGTTCCCCAGGGTGTGGTAAAAGCTGTCTTGTTTTGGTCATCCGGGTGAACAAGGATTTGGTTAAATCCTGAAAATCCATCTAGTAAAGAAATTCTAGAGGAACCCACTACTCTTTGCAAGATATGATCCATTTTGGGCAAGGGGTAGTGGTCTTTTAGAGAGACCTGGTTTAAATTTCTCAACTGTACACACAGTCTTATCTCTCCTGTTTTCTTCCTAGTGGGAACTAAGTTAGACACCCATTCAGAGAATCTAATGGGCGC
>APFE031233453.1:9420-27080 GCA_000404065.3 Pinus taeda | reverse complement strand
AAAAGCATAAGGGCAAAGGCACCCTTAGAGATTGTCCACTCAGATGTATGTGGACCGATGCAAACCCCATCACTAGCAGGTAGCCAATATTTTATAACATTCATTGATGATTTTACTAGAAAAACTTGGGTTTATTTTCTAAAGAACAAAAGTGAAGTGTTTGAAAAATTATGAAATTTCAAAGCGCTTGTGGAAAACCAAAGTGGGCTGCGTATCAAAGTCCTAAGAACTAACAGAGGAGGTGAGTATATCTCCAAGGAATTCCTACGATTTTGTAGAGAAAATGGAATTCACAAGCAATTTACAACTAGGTACACCCGACAGCAAAATGGAATTGCTGAAAGGAGGAACAGGACCATCATGGATATGGCGAGGAGCATGTTGAAGGCAAAGCATTTGCCAAATGACTATTGGGCTGAAGCTGTAAATTGTGCAGCATATATTTTGAACAGGTGGTCCCCCCAAAAAAAAAAAAGCCAGTTGAATGAACAGATGTGCCGGAAGAAGCCATGGGATTGGGAGAAAGCAGCGAGTCACCCACCTGAAAGTTTTTGGATGTGTGGCTTAATGCACACAATTCCAAATCAGCTTAAGGAGGAAGTTGGACAAACAAAGGGGAGAAATGTATTTTTCATGGATAACATGTGAAGAATCCAAAGCATAACAGGTTTATATCCCATCTACAAAGAAGTTTTTTGTGAGCAAGATGTTTCAGTTCATTGAGGAGGAAGCTTGGGATGGAAGCATAGAGAAAACAATGAATGTTAAAAACTGTTTGTCTCATGATGAAGATGATGAAGAGATGGCTGAAACACATCCCCAAACAGCAGTGCCAACATAAGGGCAGCAATCGACACCCTTGAGGAGAAATGGAAGTGCTTCTCCAAGCACACCACAGAGTGGAAATTCAAGTCCATCTTCAAGCACTTGCACACCAAATGAAAGAGGTAAAAAGTTTAGAAATTTAAGTGACATTTATGAGCAAGAGGCAGCAAATGAAGGTATGAATTCCTTGTTTGCATTATATTGTCATGTTGATGATCCTATTCATTTCGAAGATGCAATTAAAGATAAGAAATGGATAGAAGCTATGGATGAGGAAATAAATGCCATAGAGAGAAACAAAACATGGGATTTGGTCGAGCTACCAAAAGGTAAGGAAGTCATTGGAGTCAAATGGGTTTACAAGACCAAGAGTAATGCTGAAGGCAAAATTGAAAGACACAAGGCAAGGCTGGTTGTCAAAGGGTACAAGCAGCAGTATGGGAGAGATTATGAGGAGACTTTCGCACCGGTTGCAAGAATGGAAACCGTGAGAGCAGTGCTGTCCAAAGCAGCTCAAAACAAGTGGAAAGTTTACCAAATGGACGTGAAGTCAGCATTCCTAAATGGAGTGTTAATGGAAGAGGTTTACATAGAACAACCTCTAGGCTATGAGAAGAAAGGCCAAGAGCACAAAGTATGCAGATTGAAGAAAGCTCTTTATGGGCTGAAGCAAGCGCCAAGAGCATGGTACAGTAGGATAGATTCCTATCTACTGGAAAATAGATTTGACAAATGTGAGGGAGAACCCACCGTCTACATCAAAGAAAAAGATGGTAAGATTTTAATTGTAGTATTGTATGTTGATGATGTAATTTTTCCAGGTAATGATGACTACCTCATTGAACATTTCAAATCAGTCATGAAAGAAGAATTTGAGATGACTGACATGGGTTTGCTGAGATACTTCTTAGGAATAGAAGTAGATCAAAATGAAAATGGAATTTTCATCTCACAGGCAAAATATGTAAATGAAGTGTTGGGCAGATTTAATATGAAAGAATGCAACGCTGCAATCACTCCCACAGTAATGGGATTAAAACTCAGCAAAGAGGACAGCAGCAAGGATTTTGATCCTAGATTATATAAGAGCATAGTTGGCAGCCTCATGTATTTAACTGCAACTAGGCCGGATATAATTTTTGCTATTAGTTTAATTTCCAGATTCATGGAGAGGCCAAAGGAAGCACATTGGCAGGAAGTAAAAAGAATTTTGAGGTATGTCAAAGGTATTAAAAGATTTGAGATTTTATATACTACTTCAGAATGTTCAGATTTAGTTGGATACACTGATAGTGATTGGGCTGGAAGTGTAGATGATCGGAAAAGCACTTCTGGTTATGTTTTCACATGGGTTCAGGAGCCATTTCATGGGCTTGTAAGAAACAGCCTATCGTGGCATTGTCTACAGCAGAGGCAGAATATGTGGCAGCTACAGCAGCAACATGTCAAGCAGTTTGGATGAGAAGGATGTTGAGAAGCTTAGGCCAAGAGCAGGCAAAAGCGACGATGATTTTTTGTGACAATAGCTCAGCTATTGCATTATCAAAGAATTTAGTGTTTCATAAGAGAACGAAACACATTGACACAAGGTTTCACTACATCAGGGAATTGCTAAGCAGTGGAGAAATTGTCTTAGAACATTGCAGGACTCAGGAACAGGTTGCAGACATTTTGACAAAGCCATTGGACCAGAAAAGCTTTGAATTTTTGAGAAAGTGTCTGGGTATGACTGAATGCCCAGCAGTTGAAATTAAAGGGGAGTGTTAAAAATGTAATTTCACCTGCCGCGTAATTAATTTCCAGCGAAACCATTTAGGAAAACCACCTAAACCTCATCGGACCGCTTTTGCTCAGCAAGTGGTTTTCGTACAAACGCGCCCGATGCAATAAGATTTTTACGCGTGTCCAACTGTACGTCTTCAAAACCACTTTCCTTCGGGACGTAAAGTTCAGTTGAGAAGGCTCTCCCGATATTGTTATGAACCATCCGATTGAGTTCAATGTTATCCACCGTCGATTGCAATCAAGCTGCCAGCAAATGAATTTGACGTGCCGTAAAAGTTTTTTGTTTGACCGCGGTAAAAGTATTTAATGCTAAGTTATTGTGATAGGTAAAATGTTGGTCGAAACTTTTAATTTTAATGTTTTTATTTCCTACGGAGGTATGGCGAATTTATAATAGGTATGGGCATATCATATAGTTTTTAATTTTATTATTTTAAATTCACGGGTGTAAGTTTTTGTTTTACTGAACAAGTAAAACACGTTGTAATGTTTTTTTTGTCAATTGTATTTTTGAAATGAAACGCACAGAAGTGCGAAGTTGTGAATATAGAAAAACAGGGGAAGCAGTGTGCAGGTAAAAAAAAAACACACACACACACACAGCAGTGTGAATGTAACAATGGACTCCTGAAATGAACTGAAGTTTGCACAGCAGTGCGAGGGTGAAAGCAAAGAAAAATGAAGATGAATTTTTGTAATATGCAAAGTGCATAATGTGATTTTTATTTTTTACAGCAGTATATGTAAAAGTTTGTTTTACAGCAGTAAATGTAAATGAGATTTTCACACAACGTAAAATCTCAGGAGGAGACAGAGTAACTTTTGTTGTTGAATTTCTTTTGGTGAATCCCTCTGAGTGAAAGAGGATGAAATTTGTATCAGTCTTTTATTAATGAATATAAAAGCTTTTATGGGTGTGTAATACTCTGTTCTCAAAAATGTTTCAAGTTTCCCTGTGCAAAAGATCCTGGAGAAAAACAGAGCATTGTCTCTGTGTGCAGTTTGTTTGTTTGTTTTTGGGATTTTACCAGAAAAATACCCAACAAGGTTGCGAGTGCAATAAACAACTGAAACAACTGAGCTCGTCCAGTCCAAAGCTTGTTTATCTTCCACATACAGATTATTATGGCTATGATATAAGTTACTATCAAACTGAGACCACGTTTGAAAACTGCAAATTTTTGTGCATGAATGACAGCAAATGTGAAGTTTTTGCATATAGATTGGGTGGCACCGGAGCTTGTTACCCTAAGGCTTTTCTTGGAAATGGATTTCGATCTACTGGTGTTTTGAACCACATGTATATCAAAGTTTCCAGCAATGATTTTTCTGTTTCTAATTCTACCAGTGCAGCTCAGCCGTTAAACTGTTCGACTTTGACTACCACTGTGACAGAGACATGCCAATACAAGAAGCATAAGATAGGCAGCGTTGTCAAATATACGCTAGGGTTTGCAATGACATTTAGTGTTGCAGAGCTGGTCTGCATAATACTTGGATGGCGGTATATCTTTATAGTATATAGAGTTCCTGGCTATGATCGTCTAGGTTACTCAGTGATTCCTGGGGGGTTCAAGAAATTCAGCTTTGCAGAGTTGAAGAAAGCGATGGATAACTTCACGGTAAAACTGGGGGAAGGAGGGTTTGGGACTGTGTACAAAGGGGTGCTTGGTAGCGGCGAAGAAACTGGAAGGAGTATCCCAAGGTCGTGATCAGTTCTGGGCAGAAATAACTCAATGAATATGATTGGGAAAGTCCATCACATGAATTTGGTTCGTATGGTTGACTTATGTGCAGAATGAAATCATAGGCTGTTGGTTTCTGAGTACGTTGAAAACGGGTTTCTGGATAAGCATCTGTTTGCAGAAAACGATGATAAAGTTTTGGGTTGGAAAGAATGATTTGGGATTGCAGTGGGAACTGGCATGGGGTTAGTCTACCTCCATGAAGAGTGTTTGGAATGGATTTTGCACTATGACATCAAACCCCAGAACATACTTCTGGACATGAAATTTTGTCCCAAGGTTTCTGCTTTTGGGTTAGCAAAGCTCGTAGACAGAGATAAGGCATTCTCCTCCACAATTAGAGGGGCCCAGGGGTTACTTATCACCAGAGTGGGGGATGAATCGGCCAATCACAACCAAGGTGGATGTTTATAGCTTCGGGATTGTTTTGATAGAGACGGTGACGAGATGAAGCTCGTTATCAGTTTAACAGTCCAAAATTATGGACAGTTGGTACAGTGGGTGTCTGTAATGACGAAGGAAGGGGGAAGCGATTGAGGAAGTAGATCCCAAGTTGCATGGAGACTTTGATGTGGATGGGGTCGAGAGAGCTTTGAAAACAACACTGCTCTGTGTGCAGGAAGAAAAGGATAAGGGACCTTCCATGAGCCAGGTCGTCGAAAAGCTTTCTCAACAGGACGTCTTTACACCAACAAATTCAATGTTGCCCAGCGACTCAGCCAGTTCATTTCGAATTTTCTCTTCCTCGCTCATTTTATGCAGTAGATAGTTAACAGCCTAGCGACAGATGATTCCATTTCTCTCACACACATGCATGTATATTTCCATAAATGCTATTGTAATATTACCTACTTAGATCTATCCTCTATCTGGATTTAACCATGTGCTAAGAGGTATAAATCTTGACACTGAATAAATTCTAGTTTCTAGATTCAACTCATACTAGATTGTTATTTATTTTTTTATTTAATTTAATTTTGTGTTATTTAAGATGCAGTGTATTTATATTTTCTTAATTTTTTAATAAAGCATCATGTCCATGATAATTTCTCTTCCATACTGTCTTGTAGAGTAGCTCACTACTACTCTTAATATAATAGAAAGTGTTTTTAGCATATACATGAGTATGTTATTTTCCATCCTTCCATTATTATAATAAGAATGTTAAAAAATAAAAAATAAAAATAAGTTATAATACTCAATGCCATTATGTGTTCACATGAGTAATATTAAGACTTTCAATGAATTGCTAATTATAATTATTAATAATTTTCCATTAATTTAATGAAGTTTATTATATTGAAATTTTTTGGTTTGTGAAATACACTTCATAGGAAATAGTTAGACACTTCCCCCCGAGGGTGGTGCAAGATTTGAAACGTTGGTGAGGAGGATAACACATAACACTCCTAATAATTGCTAGAGATAAACTCGGTTGGCAAATCTATCATATGGAACTTAATGTCTTAATGAGTTTTATTCAAATAAACCTAGTTGGCAAATCTATTATATGGAACTTAATGTCTTAATGAGTTTTATTCAAATTTACATTGTCACCGAATTTGGACATGAACCTGTACTAGATAACAAATTTTAAGTGCCCTTAATGTACTTAGGACTATTAGCTTAAGGGTTATTTCTTGATTAATTAATTATTATTCTTTAATATAATGAAAACATTGTGGGGAAAACCAAACAGATGCCTCTCAAAGTTCATGTATGTCATCCCTAGTAAACCCACCCATATTTAGACTAGGCAGCCTCTCAAGGTTCATGTATGTCATCCCTAGTAAACCCACCCATGTTTAGACTAGTTTGCCTAACCCAAATGTGTTTGAACTAAGCACCCCGTATTATGAATCTAACCAAATTCTTAGCATAATTGAAGACAATCTTTTCACTTAACTTCCTAAGACTCATTCTTATTATTAATAATGAAAAATAAACTAATTGCATAGGATAATCATATTTTTGTTTGAAATAGTCATAATAATTAATCATCACACTTTTTGTTGCAAAAATGATCAATTTGAGAGTATCAAGATGAAAAATGAAGGGGCAACAATGTAAAATGTGACAGAGTATTGGAGTTTGCATCACAATGCAAAAACACTGATGCAAAACCCTAACAAGTGGAAAAATATGTGACATAAATAGTGCCTTTGACTCACTATCTTTGCAAATTTTGGAAATAAAAATAAAAGACAAGGTTGCTTTCACTTCATTTTCTCATGATTTTGTGAGGTGGAGATTGTTGGACTTGAGGGAGGTCTATGGTGCATTCCATAGTAATAGTGAAGGGATATTTTAAGGTCCTTCACTAGATCTATTAGATTTCATAAAAAATGATCTAATACTATTTCTCGTTGTCCCCACCTTTTTAAATTTTGTAGATCTCATTTGAGATTTGTAATGCGAGTGCATGGAATTTGGGAATAATGTGGAGGTTCATGTTTGGGATTAAAGATTTAGAATGCATTTTCCCATAGGGTTTAATAAATTAAATCCAAAATTATAAAACAAAACAAGGGTATTAAGGTGTAGAGATATCTTCCTCTTCCTCTACTTTGCTCTCCCTATCTCTCATTCCTCTTCCTTTTATTCTTGTTATTCTATATCTTCCTTTTCTTATTCTTCTTATTCTCTCTTTTCCCCTCCTTCCTTCTCTTTCCCTTTCCTTTTTTTGCACATCCTTCTTCTTGTTCATCTTTTTCTACCTCTCCCTCCCCTTCTTCCTCTTCCTTTTAATCTTCTTTTACTCCTCCCCCATCCTCCTCTTTTTATTTTCTCTCCCCCACTTCCTTTTCTTCCCCTTTTCCTTTTCCTTTTCATCTTTCCCATCTCCCTCTCCTTTCTCATTATCTTTCCTTTCTCTCAAGGTTCTTCTCCCTCTCACTTTTTATCTTTCTCTTTCCTTTACTTATGCTCACCTCCTCTTTTTCTTCTTCCTATTTTACATTCTCCATCTCCCTTTACCTTTTCCTCACCCTCTTCCACTCCCTCATTGGTTGTTACCATGAATTCAAGTTGGGATCTAAATTCATGCCACCACAAAGGTCATATGTAGGTTGACCTATATGAAGCACCATGAGTTGCCACCACAAGCCACTCAATCCTTGGGTCCCTCAAATCAACCGAATTGACTTTTGCCACCATTGAAACACACAAATCGTTATGGGAGCAATCAAATTTTACATATTTGTTGCCTAATATCTTGCCTTCGTTGAATTAAATCTAATAAAGTCACTTGATTCATAAAGAATTCAGATTGAACCATTAAAAAGGAGGAATGAATACCTAGCCTTAGAATATTCTGCAATATCATCTGTCATAAAGGAGCCACCATGAGGGTGTTTCCTTAATAAATTACATCCCCTACTCCCACTTAACTCCTCTTTCTCCCCTGCACCCCTTCCTTGTCCCTTTTGTTTCACCCCCATCACCACCCACCCCTCTCTTTAGTCTCTTGCCCCATCCCTCCCCTCAACACCATACTCCCCCCTCGCCCATTCGCTTCACAATCAATCCCCACCCCTCCTCTCAACACCCCATTCTTCCTCTCTCATTCCTTTCTTCGCAATCAATACCCACACCATCAAACACTCCCCCCTTTTGAACTAGCAAGCACATAGTGCATTCATATGATGATAGGAGCAAAATCATAGGGAAAACCAATCACGACAGTGGATTACATGGTGAGCAGGCCACATACGAACATAGGGGAAAGTATACATAATGAGGTAGAGGCATCCCTCTCTACAAACCCCATTCTCCTAGCTACCCAAGTTTGCATGTTTTCTAAACTAATGGAACTACATATGAAAGGGAGCACTCTTTCATCCAAAGTTTCAAAGGCAGAACCCAAGAACCTACCTCTCAAACATTTGCTAAATGAAAACCAAGTGCAAGATACCCTACAATGACTAAACGACACCCTAAATGTAGAAATTATGTATATATAAAATAGAAAACAATAAATCTAAAGCCAACAAACCACTTTGAAATTGGAAACAAAGATACATATAAATTCTTAGGTGTAGGTCATTAGGGATAAGGAGAGGATCTCCTCACCCCTCTTGTTGTAGTTTGTGAAAATTTCATTTATTGCAGTGATTGGACATTATTCTCCTAATTGTTTATTTAATTTAACAATTTATTTGCACATACGAACAACGAATAAATCTCTATAGCAAATTTCACCATAAAAATACTCTGGAAAATAAACTACTAGAAACTGAGAAATTCTAGCACTCACACAAAATGTTAACACGATTGTTTTTGAACAATTGTCCCCAGAAAACCCCAACTTGGGAAAACTGGGGCAACGAATGAGGGTTTTAGTATTATTCTTCAACAACAATTCTAAGTACAGTAATTTAGATACTCTACTAGCAATCTAAGCTAAGGAAAAACACTAGAAAAATTATTGTGAGAATTTTCTCTCACCCCACAACTAAATTTTGTCCCCAAAACTGCCTCCTAGCCACACGTAGATCCTTCAGCGTCAACCTTTGCATAGTGCTTGTGTAAAACCTCTGGGAATTTCGACCTTCCTCTCACTGCCTCTCCCAGAATTGGAATACTTCCTTCGAAAATGCTGTTGACCTCCTCTACCACCGGCTACTCACCCTCTAGCTCTATTTTCTCTGCTGAGCCTCTGCTACTGAGAAAATCGCACTGCCAAGGAAACTGAGTATCTGCACTGGTGTGTTCTCCATCACCAAATCGATCCCTTCTTATATCTGCTTGTTGGGACTTCAACGACCAAGATTAAATCTTAATAAATGGCTCAGATCAATTATGGATCGATTTGTGTGATTTTCTAGAGAATTCTCACTTTGACTTAAT
Source organism: Pinus taeda (assembly GCA_000404065.3). NCBI lineage: Eukaryota > Viridiplantae > Streptophyta > Pinopsida > Pinales > Pinaceae > Pinus > Pinus taeda. The sequence continues at coordinate 17,877 of APFE031233453.1, read as the reverse complement.
TGATTCTGATTAATTAACCATTTTTTCTAAGTTTAGACTTCAGAAATATTACAAAATTGGTTAATAATCTAATTAAGTCATCTCTAGGTGGAATTTCCAGAAACGATTTCTGGGTTTTGGATATCTCATGTATTCTAGCCTTTCTAACAAATTTCGTGGCTAGAACACATCCGATGCTACATAAATTAACACTCCCTCTTAGCGATGACCGTGTTCTTCTCTAGTGCTGCACATTCTGCCACAACACCCTGTTTCTGTATCACCTCCTCTCACACTACTGATGTATGGCCATACTGGCCACCAACCACTGAACAACTCTGATGTTGCATCTGTGTTGCTGCTGACATTGCCATACTGCTGCCAACACTACATCTTCCTTGCAACTCCCTCTCATTTGTTGTTGCTGCAACTGCAACCACTGCAACTCAGAAGCATCTAGAATAATTTGTCATTGATACTGAAACGATTTTTCCACCATACCCATTTGTTCTCTGTAATATATGAACTTAGCTCTCCCTAGAGTTTTTGAGTATATTTGAAACCTGCTCTTTTGTAGGAACATATTGTAGCTGGACCACTCCACGCTGTACACAATCTCTGATGAAATGAATCCAGAATATCTATGTGTTTCGACCTGTCATGAAACACTAGATTCTCAGAGAGCTTAATGCAACTCGTATTATCACAGTAGACATTGGCGCCTCCATCCTATGTCTTAACAAGCTTAATAGCAGCTTATGAATCCATATAGCTTCGCATGTGGTCGTGCTTGTTGCCCTTAGTGCTATTGACTTCTACTTCTTGTTACACCAAGAAACCATCCTTGATCCAACGCTGAAGCAATACCCATAGGTACTTTTCATGTCCATTGAATTGCCTGTCCAATCTGCATCTGTGAATCGACATAGTCTAACATCATCCCCTCGGGTATATGTCAACCCATACTTGACAGTATCACGCACATACCTCAAAATATGCCTCGCTACTACCCAATATACCCTTTTTGGTTCTACCATAAACTCACTGAGGGTATTGCCTACAAAGAAAATATCTGGCCTAGCGTTGACCAGATACATGAGAGAACTGATAAGTTGTGTATACATGGTGGGGTCGACATCCTTATCATCTGATGTATCTATATTCTTCCAGTTGGTGATCATGGGTGTAGACATGGATCTACAATCCTGCGTCTTGAATCTCTTTAAAATGTTTGTAGCGTACCTTTCCTGCCCAAGGAAGATCTCCCCATCCTTATTCCACACTTCCAATCCAAGGAAATAGTGCATCAACCCCAAATCATTGATATCAAACTATGCTGCCAGGATCCTCTTGCAGTCCTCTATGAGCCCTGATGATCCTGTTAAGAAAAGATCATCCACATACAATACTAGGATGAGTGGCTCACCCTCTACCATTAAATAGTAAAGGTTGGGATGTGCATCACTCTTGATGAATCCCATTTGCTGCAAGTAGCTCTCAATCTGACCATACCATGCCCTAGAACCCTGGTTGAGCCCATATAAAGCTTTCTTCAATATGCACACATGAGTGCGCCTCTCATGAGTTTTGAAGCCCTCTAGTGGTTCAATGTACACCTCTTCCTCTATCACCTCATTCAAGAATGTTGTCTTGACGTACATCTGGTGAATCCCCCATCCCATCTGAGTTGCTAGGGATATAATTGATCAAATAGAGGTGTATCTAGCAATTGGAGCGAAGGTTTCCTCATAATCTGTCCCTTCTTTCTGTGCATACCCCATTGTCACAAACCTAGCCTTGTACTTCTCCACACTGCCATCTGCAACCTACTTGATCTTGTAGATCCATCGAGAAGCTACAACTAACCTATCCTTAGGCCTCAACACTACCTCCCAAACATCATTCGTCATGATAGAGTTTTATTCTTCAACCATGGCATCTACCTATACTTGACGTTGCATGGCTTCATGAAAGCTAGAAGGTTCTGCAACCTGAGCTACCAATTCCTGATATTTGTCAGGTTGTTTATGCTCTCTGTTGCTCGTCCTAGGAGCTCCAACAAATTCCTCTGCATCTCTCAATGTCCGGGGAACCTCTTTACTAGCTCGACCACTAGTTGTGGAAGGTTCTACCAACTTTTCCTCATCCTGCCCTTGCTGCTCCGTTTCTTGAGATCTCACTAGATTTCTTGCTCCTGAGGAATTGCTAGTATTGGTTATTGCGTTGGATCCCTGTGACTATCCCACCAGTGGTCCCAAAGGTTGCCCCTGTGGCTATCCTTGTTGTTGGACCAATGGAGCTTCAACTGGCTGAATCCGATAGCCTTTAAGCATCTCACAATATCTCTTGAAAGCTAGATCTTCCATGAACTTTACGTTTCGTCTTACTAAAATCTTCCTATTGTTAGGAATGTAGATCCTATATGCCTTAGAGGTCTCGCTATACCCAATGAGAAACCCCTTCTCTGTAGTCTGAAAAAATTTGGTACACTTTTCATCTGGCACGTGGCAATAAGCAATGTTGCCAAAGATGCTAAAGTGATTCACTTCTGGCTTCTTCCCTATGAAGACCCCTTCTGGCGTTTTCTTCCCCAGTGCTCTATGAGGAGTCTTATTCTAAATATACACTGTATTGTTACATGCTTCTTTGGATTGAAACCTGGACAAATCCTAGTCATATAACATAGCTTTTGTAGCCCAAATTATGGTTATGTTTTTTCGCTCTGCTACGCCATTCTGTTGTGGATTATATCGAGTTGTCCATTATCTTTTGATTTCTTCCTTCACGCAAAAAATTGTGAAGTATTTATCAATATATTCTCCACCATTATCTGAGCAAAGCACCTTGATCTTGTTCCCTGTCACATTCTCCAAGAGAGCCTTAAACTCTCTAAAACATTCGAAGACATCATCTTTGGTCTTCAAGAAGTAGATCTAGGTTTTTTTGGAATGGTCATCAATAAAGGTGATGAAGTATTCAATGCCACTGAAATCTCTAGTAGACATGAGGCTACAAATATCTAAATGTATAAGTCCTAACATGCCATATGCTCTGTTGTCACTTTTTGGGAATGTCGCCTTAACATACTTCCCAAGTACGCATCCTTTGCACACATCATTGTGTTCCGTGCTAAGTTCTGGAACCCCTGTTACTATTTCCCTGAGCATCTTGAGTGGTCCATGGTGTAAATGTCCCATTCTCCTATGCCATAACTCATTCATTTTTTCCCATTGCTACTGTCACTGCTAATTAGTGCCATTGGAGAGTCGAGCTGCAATCTGTATAATCTGTTGCTTTGAACTCCAACTTGAGTTTTTTACAAACACTTTCTTCCTTACAAAGTGGATATCATATCCCTTATCCTGTAGTTGGGAAATTGAAATCAAGTTCATACCCAATCATTTCACATGCAATACAACTGTAGCACTGGCTCGTGCTCCTGACTCCCTCTGAAAATTGATGGTACCTCTCCCTATAGGAGTACACTTCATTCTGTTTCCCATCATAATTTGGAAGTCCATATGCTCCTCCTTGTACCTAGAAAAATATTCTCTAACCCCTATTATATGAGTTAATTCTCCACTGTCTATATATCAGACACCCTATGAACTTGATCCTGACAAGCAAGCAAATTTGACCTCCAACCTGGAAGATAAATATGAAGCCTCATGAATGTGAATTCTCTCCATGGTCATACTAAAGAATTTATTGTATTATTCCTCTTTCCACCTGACACTAATTTTTCGAATCCAAACTACTGCAAAAACCCTCTGCGTCCAACCAAGGAATTTGCTCAACGGAAATCTGAGATGCTACTGCTCTCTCTGACTGTTGGAATCACTAACTCAGGAAATTTGACTTTTCTGCAACCCTACAACTGAAAATCGAATTCTTGCTCCAACAATTCGGCCTCTCTGTCTGAGCATTATGTTGCCTCTAAAAATCTCAATTTGTTGCTCCTTTTGAGAAGAAAAATTCTTTCCTCTGCTTCTGAGCTTTCCGACTGATCACTCACACTCCGATACCATGTGAAAATTTTATCTATTACAGTAACTGGATATTATTCTCCTAATTGTTAATTTAATTTAACAATTTGTTTGCACATATGAACAACGAATAAATATCTACTACAATTTTCACCATAAAAATACTGCGGAAAATAAAATACTGGAAACTGAGAAATTCTAGCACTCACACAAAAATTTAACACAACTTTTTTTTGGACAATTGTCCCTGGAAAAACCCAACTTGGGAAAACTGGTGCAATAGATAAGGGTTTTGTTATTATTCTTCAACAATAATTCTGAGTACAATAATTTAGATGCTCTACTAGAAATCTAATCTGAGGAAAAATTATGGCAAAATTATTGTGAGAATTTTCTCTCACCCTACAACTATTTTTTGTCCCAGAAACTGCCTCCTAGCCACACGTAGATCCTTGAGCGTCAACCTCTACATAGTTCTTGCGCAAAACCTTTGGGAATTTCGGCCTTACCTCTCACTGCCTCTCCTGGAACTGGAATACTTCCTTCAGAAATGTTGTTGACCTCCTCTACCACCTGCTACTCACCCTCTAGCTCTATCTTCTCTGTCGAGTCTCTGTTACTAAGAAAATCAAACTACCTAGGAAACTAAGTATTTGCACTGGTGTGTTCTCCATCACCACATCAATCCCTTCTTATATTTACTTGTTGGGACTCCAATGGTCAAGATTAAATCTCAATCAATGGATCAAATCAATTATGGATCAATCTGTGTGACATTAGGGGAATTTTCAGATCTAAAATGGGCCTCCTAAGGAAATTATAAAATAATAGTGGAAATAATAAAATAAAATTAGATTACATCATCAAATTTTAGAGGGAAAAAAGAAAAAAAAACTATTTTTTCAACTCGTATTTTCAACTTATATCCCTATGGGTTTACTCAAATTTTGAGTGAGAACACTCATTGGATGCATAATTTGATTCCTCATCCAAGGAGTACCTATGTTGCATACTTTCGATGGACCCTGCTACTTCAAAAATGAGAAATATATGAAAAATATGCAACATGGGTACTCATTGGATGAGAAATTAAATATTGCATCGAACGACTACTCTCGCTCGAAATTTGAGTACAATCTTAGGGAGATAAGTTGAAAAAGTAGTTTTATTATTTTATTATTTTTAATCTTTTTACTTTTTTACCCCAAAAATGACGAATCATTCCCCATGGTTGGCATCATCATGTTGAATCCTATTGGTTCTTATAAAGTTTATTTTGGTTGTACATTTTTCTTAGGAGGCCCATTATAAACCTCAAAAGTTTTCTAATAGTTTCTAGAGAATTTTCACCTTGAGTTAATTAATTCTGATTAATTAACCAATTTTCCTAAGTTTAGGCTTAGCAAATATTAAAAATTTGTTAATAATTTAATTAAGTCATCTCTAGGTGGAATTTCCAAAAACGATTTCTAGGTTTTAGAGATCTAATGTATTCTAGATTTTCCACCAAATTTTGTGGCTAGGACACATTCGATGCTACACAAACTAACATAGTTTAGGAAGTCATTTAGGCTAAGCTAATGGAAGAGCGTAGTAGGAGGGCTCAAGAATTGAACTTCAAGGTTATGATGGTTTCCTCACCCTATCCATGCCTAGGTGCCACACAAGTTGACACCAAGTTCCCCTAAGATATCATTGAGGTTCCTTACCTTTCTCTTGAGAGACCTTAGTTTGGATCTAATTTTATACTTTTCATACAATTCAAGCTAGCAAGCGACTGACTCTAAAACCTTTATGCCAAAAGTAAATTGCTCTCCCTCTCCTATAGGATATTCTTAGATGAGGATCTCATTAGATCCCAAGTTCCATAACTAAAACACTCCTAGGAGATGTTCAAAGCATCATGAGAAGCAAGAAAATGGGCAATCATTGGAGACATCAAGGTCATAATTCAAGATATCCCCCCTCCTGGGTATTCTCAAGTTGGATTTTCTAAATGATGATTCTATTGGGGGAGGCGACAAGGCTTGATTATTTCAAGAGGATGCTAGAATGAGAATTGATCCTTTTGGTCATCTCCAAGCATGACCTCTAATGCTCTTGGTGCATTTGACATCTTATTTATCACAGTGACCCATGTGAGCCTTGTTTAGCATGTCCCAAACATAGAAAGTTATCGTTTCATTACAAAAGACTAGACTTTTAGTAGGTGTAAAAGGTTTAGGCAGAGTGGCCTACTAGGCTAGGGGATCCATCTGAGATAGTGTTTGTCTAGTTTCTTCAAACACGTTTTCCAGGTTCATGTGGATTCGAGCTAGTACGTTCCCCCTCCTCAAAGACATTTATGTTCCAATTTTCTACTTCCCCCCTATTTCATCTCCATTTGTTATCCATAGTGACTCAAAAGAAGACCCCTATCTGGACCTATACATTGGCATAACTCAATATTCAGTGATAGGGAAATTCATCTTATTGGGTGAATTTGATGATTAAGATCCATAAGGTATTGATCCTAAATAACCTCCCTTACTTCCTAGATTTTCACTTCTTCACTTTCCAACTTCATACGGGAGGGATAAGTTGAGTGGATCATGTCTTGTCCAATAAAGTTCAACTACCTGTTATCTACCACTTCTAGATGACTACTATCACCTTAGCTACCCATACTCTCTTTCTTTCTTAACACAGACATCATTCTAAATCCATCAAATTGAAACAAAATCCATGATTTGTTATGAATTCATGTTAAACATACCAAAGAGAAGACAATTGAATTGAAACATTGACTATTTCATGGTACTGATATTAACAAAATTGATAAATACAAAGATATTGATATAACAAAGTATGTGAATCTGTGCCAAAAATAATGTAAATTTTTAAAGTATCGAGAGATAAAATTTCTTTAATTGTAAATTGTTATGAAGAAATGGTTATCAGTATTTGTATATAAATATCATATTTATAATACGTTTATTATATGTAACTCTAAAATTTATGTATTTTCTTTATATATAGTATATATATAATTATCTATATATTTATAAATATATAATATATTAATATAATATATTATATATATAATATAATTATTAATTATATTGTAAGTTGGTAGAACTTACATCTCATCAAGCCAAATATCAATCCCGATCGGCAAGAAGAACAATGATTTCAAATCAAGAGTGCCTTAACGAGACCTGATCATTTGTCTATCCAAGACCCGGACAATAATATATTATATTATTTATTAATATATATATATTATCTATAAATATAATATTGCCCATATGAAAATGGAGCATATTTTAATCATATTTAGAGCAAACATCTCTAACAAAGTTATCGATCAAACAAGAACTGTGAACTCAAAATGATAACTCTACCTAAAAAATCACAAAAAAACATGAAAAAACAACCATAAAATGAAAAGTGTTTGTTGCATCAACATTTATTTTATTTATTTATTTATTTAGTTTGTTTTATTTTGGGGTAAATTTTCAACATTTCTTAAAAATGACAGTAAAAGCCATTTGTTTATGCAAAAATCCACACTAAATATGAAAAAAGTTGATGCTTGGAATTTTTTATTTTATTTTATTTTATTTTTTTCGAGTAAATTTTTTAACTTTTTTAGCAATGACATTAAAGATAAAATATTATGACTCTGAAAAACCTTAAAACCCCATCAATCTTTTCAGGCATGACATTAAATATAAAATACCATGTCTCTAAAAAGCCTTAAAATTCCAACAATTTTAAGCCAAGATGAAATACTTATGACTATTTCCAACCATAACATTAAAGATAAAATATCATGGTTCAGAAAAACCTTAAAATTTTGATAATTTTCAACCATGGAATTAAAACCAAAGATCATGACTACAGAAAACCTTAAGTTTTCAACATATTTCAACCATGGCATTATGGAAAAATTATATGACTAAAAAAACTTAAAAAATGAACACTTCAATGAAAGATTCATTATACTAAGAGTAATTCCTTTTTTAAATGCTAAAAATATATCTATTTTCAAATGTTAGTCTAAGACAACTTGACACATTGCAACAAAAAAATTAAAAATCAACCATCAAATTGACACATTGTGGAAAAGAACTTGATCTATTATAAAAAAAATTAAAACCAACTATAACACTGACACATAATGATGGTGGGTTGTTAGTCCAAGAATCTAACATGGTGAGCTTGTAGACAAAAATAAAATAAAAAACAATAATAAATAATTAAATATAGAAAGAAAACAAATTAAAAACTTATAAAAAAAGTAAAAAAAAATAATAACAAGTAAATAAAAAAATATATTAAAACATAAACAAAACCAAAAACAAAATCAAATGTAAAAGAATATATAAAAAAGAGAAAAACAAAAATCAAACATAAAAGGTTAAAAAAACACAATTTAAGGTAAAAAATTAACAAAAAAACAAAACAATAAATAAAACCAAATCAGATAATTAAAAAAACAACATTAAAA
>APFE031233449.1:0-17720 GCA_000404065.3 Pinus taeda | reverse complement strand
TGAGTTCTATTTAAAGCGCATGGAGGGTCATTGTTCGGGTAATCCATCTATGAGAGAAAGCTTATGTAAATTTTCATTCTTTGATAAATAAATTGCCTGAAGTGGCCACGTTGGCTTAGGCCGTGGACTGTTTCCCTCTTTGAGGGTTTTAACCACGTCAAAAATACTGGTGTATTGATTTGAGATTTGGTTGTGAGCGGTGTCCTTTTGGTGTTCTTTCTGAGGAACTTACCCTGTAAATTCCTACACCCAGTAGCGTGCATATTCATGTTTTGTAACCGTAGATCTTCTGCGTTCGATGGGTTTTGGGATGATCTAGCCCCTGCATATGCAGTTTCAGTGAAAACCCTGGCGAGATGTGCCATTGCAGATCGACCGGACCTCAGAAAGTCACCCACCAAAAACCTTTATATATATATATATATATATGACACATGTAAGTTTGTTTTCATATTGAGTTTAAAGTTTATAATACAGTTCAATTTATTAACATATATGTTTATATTTACTAATGTTAATTAAACAATAATGTTTATTAATATTTATTGAGATTCAATTTACATATGAATGAGTGTTAGTTTAAATCTCATTTTCACATGTGTACATTATAAAAAAACCAGGTAAGAGATAAGGTGGAATTAACTAAATTCTATGCAAATAGCATTCATGCACATGGATGGCACTAAAATGTGATATTAGTTGCATTTCATGTTGTTTTACCTTGTTACATTATATTTTGTTTATAGTTTACCATATTAAATATTTTTTTCAAGTGTGAATATATAAAGATTGTATGTCAATATCTTTTTTTTTTTTAATTTTAAATTTAATAATAAAATATTAAAATAAATTTTAATTATTAAAATTGTATAAGTGTTTTGAAATTTATAAATATATTGAATAAATTTATTTATATAAAATGATTTTAATTCAAAATTAAAAATCAAATAAACATTAATTACAATAAGCTACTTGTTAATTACATTAACTCACCAAATACAATCATAATCATGAGAGTGTATCTCTACATATAGACATATTAATTACATATAGACATTAGTTAACTCACCAAATACTAGTTAAATTACTAGTGTATCTCTCTACATATAGAGATATAAAATATTTTCTATTTACGTAACTTGTGAGTAATTCTTGAAAATCATAATCTCAATTTATATATATATGGAGTTGCATGCGAGAAAAAAGTACGTGGTCATCTAGTCCACTGATCGTTTGTTTGAAAAAGACTCGCAGAACTTTTCAATTCGGCCTGTAAATAGCCATTGAGGCATTGAGAACATGCTCACAGGAGCAATCTAATCACTGATTGTCGAACTGTGCGATTCGAACTCGCGATTCCCCTTACATATTTTTCACAATTAAAATCAATAACATCAAATAAAAATTTCTCCACAAAAAAACACATCAATATTAATTACATTACACTATTAGTTAACTCACCCAATACAATCATGAGGGTGTATCTCTACATATAGAGATATAAAATATTTTTCTATTTACGTAACTCGAGAGTAATTCTTGAAAATCATAATCTCAATTTATATACATATGGAGTTGCATGCGAGCAAAAAGTACGTGGTCATCCAGTCCACCGATTGTTTGTTTGAAAAAGACTCGCAGAACTTTTCAATTCGGCCTTTAAATAGCCATCGAGGCATTGAGAACATGCTGAGAGGAGCAATCTAATCATTAATTCCTTGCACCCGCCTCGTAGTCTTAGGTTGAGGATGATGGTTGAATCTTGGATGATGGTTGAATTTTTCACAACTCCATAGTGATGGAGTATGTGTTGATCCTGCAAGCAGAGTCCTGAAAATAACAGATTTTGGTATGTTACTGGAGTTCCCAGTTTGATCTGGATCTCCTTTTTTAACTCGAAAGCTCATTCATTTCCTGATCTGTACACAACAATGTTTGCCTTCTATCAATCTGATAAAGATTTGCTTCAGATATGTATTCATACATGACGGATCAACCTTATCCAGGACCTGACTTATTGGATTGTATTCTAGATGTGGCAGAGCAATGACATATCTACTATGTAAAAGGGTTGTCCACCTCCTATCAGCAGTTTTCCAGGTACTGTCGTAGTAGATCCAGAGTGTGGTTCAGCAGATCCAAGCCATTCAACAATAATATCATAAGATCTTCTTGATCCATACCCAGTAGCGCGCAGTTGTCCCTTCTGCTGTCCATTCGTCGTAAAGATCTTACGTATCAGATCTGGGTCGTTTTCCTCGACAGACGTTTGGTGCTTGCAGATGGCCAATATGGGTTTTCTGTTAACAATGGGGAGGCCCCTGGTCTGGCCAGTTGCTTCGCAGTTCTCATCTTCCCAAACGCCCATGCGGGCATTTTCCCTTACTACTGAGATATCCCTATTTAGGGCATTATGTATGCATGCAGTCGCACGACGGCAGAGATCTCTCTATTTGCCATGATTCTTGCTCAGGTGGAATTGTGTGCTGGTTGTCGTCCTGTCCAGAAGGCCAATAGCATGATCAACGACGGATTCTGCAATGAAAATACCCTTTCTTGTGCCGCCTTGATGGAAAAGTCCGTTTAAAAACAACATATTCACGTTTTGTAACCACAGATCTTCTGCGTTCGACGAGTTTTGGGATGATCCGGCCCCTGCATATGCAGCCTCAGTGAAAACCCCGGCGAGATGTGCCATTGCAGATCGATCGGACCTCAGAAAGTCGCCCACCAAAAACCTTTATATATATATATCACATGTAAGTTTGTTTTCACATTAAGTTTAAAGTCTATAATACAATTCAATTTATTAACATATATGTTTATATTTACAAATGTTAATTAAACAATAATGTTTATTAATATTTATTGAGATTCAATTTACATATGAATGAGTGTTAGTTTAAATATCATTTTCACATGTGTACATTATAAAAAAACTAGGTAAGAGATAAGGTGGAATTAACTAAATTCTATGTAAATAGGATTCATGCAAATGGATAGCACTAAAATGTGATATTTGTTGCATTTCATATTGTTTTACCTTGTTACATTATATTTTGTTTATAGTTTACTGTATAATATTTTTTTTAAATGTGAATATATAAGATTGTATGTGAATATTTTTTTAAATGTTAAATTTAATAATAAAATATTAAAATTAATTTTAATTATTAAAATTGTATAAATGTTTTGAGATTTATAAATATATTGAATAGATTTATTTATATAAAATGATTTTAATTCAAAATTAAAAATCACATCAACATTAATTACATTAAACTACTAATTAATGACATTAACTCACCGAATACAATCATGAGAGTGCATATAGACATATTAATTACATATAGACATTAATTACATTAAATTACTAGTTAACTCACCAAATACTAGTTAAATTACTAGTGTATCTCTTTTTTCAGAAGAAAAATCTTAATGTTATATTCTGGAAAATATATGGCTACTTCAGAAGAAGCAAAATACATAAAGGACTTTTACAAAAGAAGCCTAGCCCAGATGGAAGAATGGGTACTGGAGGCCTGTAAAAAAACCCCGAGACAGCATAACCATCAGACTTTCATGCTTGAACTGTGAAAACGAGCTAGATATGGCATCAGCATGCTTGCGCTGTCTTTTACAGGCAAAGACCGGATTCAGACAAAACAAGACAGCGAGATTGACAATGAACCATGAGATAAAGACTCCATATTCATGCATTGCTCCAGGCTGAAAGATCAGAAGGCCTGTTGAAAGCCCCGAGACCACCTAAACATCAGATTTTCCTACATTGACATGAAGCAAGGAACGAAATAGATATAACATCTGCATACTTGCGCTGTCTTTTACAGGCAAAGACCGGATTCAGACAAAAACAAAACAGCGAGATTGACAATGAACCATGAGATAAAGACTCCATTTTCTGGCATTGCTACAGGCAAAAAGATCAGAAGGCTTGTTGAAAGCCCCGAGACCACCTAAACATCAGATATTCCTACATTTGACATGAAGCAAGTAGCAAAATACTTGCGCTACCAACATGAAGACTAGATTTCGATCCCGAGACAACAGAATTAACCAATAGACAGGAGACATTGGAAAAGATTTCACTATCAGGCACTGCTCCAGGCAAGAACGGACCATATACAGGCAGAGAGAAAGGATAAAAATTCCACTGAACAGCTTGATCCAAATGAGAGAAAGCTCGACATTTTCAGAAGAAAGACAGCTGACAACCAGATGCTATTCCCGATGGAGGAGCTGGCTGCAAGAGATCCATGGAGCTGGTGGCTCAGAGATAGGAGGCTTTGACAATGCTTAGAAGAGCAGACACCGGCCTTTTTGCATCTTGGAAGATGAAAGAGTTCCTCCATTTCCAAATAAGCCAGCAAGAGCGAGTAAAGAGGGATCTCCGCGTGTCTGACTGTCCACTCCACCATCTGATTGCTTCCTGAATAGTAGAAAAAGAAATATGAGGAAAACCAAAGGAGATGGAGAGATCATACCATATGAACGAGGAGATAGGGCAGGTGAAGAAAAGATGAAAATTCGTTTCAGAGTCCATCAGGCACAAGGAACAGCGCCCCGGACCTGACCATCCCCTCTGCTGTAGCACTTCCCAAGTAATATTTTTGTTGAAGAAAACAAGCCATAGAAAAAGGACCATTTTGAGAGGGCAGGAGACTTTCCAGAGGGTCATCGGGAAGATCATGGGGGGGGGAGAAGGGGAGGGTGAGATTGCAGCATAAATGTTTTTGACAGAGATGGGGAGGGGTTTGGAAGGGAGGGCCCATACCAACGCGTCCTTTGGAGCAGCACGGTGGATGGGCATGTTCGAGAGGCCTTGTTCGAAGGAGGTCCAGAGTGGGGAGAGGGGGGGCGGCAGGTGAAGATCAAAAGCAGATTTCCAGACTGGGGAAAGGTTTGACCAAAATGAATCTACCTGCCAGTGAGAGGAATCTCCATTCCCATCCCGAGATCCTGTAGTAGAATCGGTCAATGAGCCATGACCAATCCTGTTTTCGATAGCTCTTTGCCTTCATATTAAAACCAAGGTATTTTATACCATTGTCAATTGGCTCCTGGGCGCAGCCAAGCAGGGACGCTGTCCAGGAAATGAGGTCTTCATTTGAGTTGTTGTGGAACAGTTTTGATTTGTCCCTATTGATGAGGATACCTGAAGCTGATTGAAATTTTTTTATTATCACTTACATAGACGAAGATAATGATATTATTGATATGGTGGATGAGGATGAATTACTTGATGCTGTGAAACAGAGACTAAATCCTCTTCGTTTAGAGGTATCGTTTACTGGCCAGAAAGATGTGGAAGCTACCAAGAGATCTTCCAATGAAACATCCGCCCTCCAAAAAAATCCAATTCCTAAGGGGAACAATCAAACTTTGAATTCAATAAGCACATGTTTGGATGAAATATTAAAAAATTTATCTGAGCTTCTACAAAATACACAGATAAAATGTGTTGAGGATCCATTTCTTAAATGTGTTGAGGATCCATTTCTTAAGCATGTGGCTACTGCTAGCTCCATCACAGAAGGGTGCCAGGATTTGAAGCCATGCAGTGACACCCAGGCTAATAATGGCACAACTCATACACTGAATGGACAAGAAGATGGAAATGATTGCAAGTTTCATGCTGGTTGTCATATTCTTCCTGGTCCTTCAGCACGCAATGATTGCAAGTTTCACGATGGTGGTCATATTCTTCCCGGTCCTTCAGCACGCAATGACTGCAAGTTTCATGCTGGTCGTTATATTCTCCCTGGTCCTTCAGCAGGCAACGATTGCAAGTTTCACACTGGTAAGCATATTCTTCCTGATCCTTCAGCACCTCCCCTTTCTCTAGAGACTCACTATAATCACAATTGTCATCATGGACTTGCGAATCTTTCAGATCCTACAGCATCCCCTGTCCCTTTAGACGTTTCTGGTAATCGATTGAGGATAACCACAAGGCCTTCCAAGATGACATTTCAAATCTTCCACAATGGAGTGCAATGTGATGGTTGTGGAATGAGTCCCATTGTTGGTCCCCGTCATGCCTCCAAAATGTAAGTGATGTTAATACATTACTGTTTATGTGCTATGGATTTAATGTCATTTATAAAAGAACTAATATATAAATATGCATCTGAAGTAAGGATAACTACTCTCTCTGCCTTGATTGCTTCGTTGAAATGGGCAAGGATGACGAATACATAAAAATTGTTCATCCTTTGGAGAACACCCCTCCAAAATTTCCCAAAGAAGTGCAGTGCCATGGTTCTGGAATGAGTCCAAATGCTTGTTCGAGCTTTTCTTCTAAAATGTAAGTAAAGTTGATAGATTAAATTGTGTTTGCTTATTTATATGATTTCCTATTTAGATGAATGCCATTAATAGAACTATTGTCTTGACTCTGGGCATGCACCTGTAGGAAGGATGACTATGATCATTGCTATGATTCCTTCTATAAAATGGGCAATGAGGATCAATACAGAGGAGTTGTTTATGCAGAAGTTGAAAATTGCTTAAGAATAGCCCATCATTATGATTCATGCAAGCTACAACACATTTACAGGGAAGGGTTAGCACACCAGGGAAAGCTGTTTGATACATGGGTAATGTCTCTATCAGAAGCATTTATGTTATATCTTGTCTGCTACAATTTCAATGTACAATGCAATTTTGCTGATGCAAAATAGCCTTGTGCTTGTGGAAGTCCCCTTACTGTTCATGTAGCTAAAAAAGGTTTTCTTCTTCTTTGCAGTCCCTAGTAGGAAAAGTGTACAATCAATTACCAGGAAATCTTAATTGTTGTTTTGGTAAAGATGTTACTGTCTGTGATGGAGTTCAATTAGCTCCAGGGGCCCATTTTACTAAGATTTGGCGATTACGCAATTCTGGTAAATTGCCATGGCCCCAACATACCCAACTAGTGAGAATTGGGGGCGCTGATTTAGGAGCTGGAAATGAAGTCAACCTGGAGGTTAGTGGGATATATGTCTTTTAGTTTTCCTTGTATATGCATTTACCTTGGGATGACAATGTAGTGCTAGAGTAGATATGAACTTTTGCCATTAAAGTACACATTGGATATTTATTCTTGGGTGTAATATATTTAAGAACTGTGCAATACAGATTCAGGAGAAGGGTTGTCCGGTGTACGAGGATATTGATGCTGTCGTCCATTTTATTGCCCCTGTGGAACCTGGACCATATGTCTCACACTGGCGTTTGATGTTACCTTCCGGTCAAATGTTTGGAGAACCAATGTGGGTCTTTATTCAGGTGCGATGTTCTGTTAAGTGCTCTCATGTTATAGTATTGTTTGCATGGTATAGATATTCGCCCTTTTGTTTTATTCTTTGCGTTGTATAGATATTCGCCCTTTTGTTTTATAACTAAATGAAATGCAAGTTTGCCCTTTTTTGACAATCTTTATGAATGCTACTTTTTATTTCAGGTAGTAGAATCCTCAAAAGAGGGCTTCTTACCTCTTCCTACGAAGTCTGCCCAAACTATAAAGTATCCTGATGGAAATGCTGGATCATTTCAAGAGAAAAGCAAACAAAGAGTGGATATTTCATGCCAGGACTGTGTCTCACCTCATTCTATGAAGTCCATCAAGATTACAAAGGATACCGATGCGAGAGCTGCATCAATTAGAGGGCAAAGCAAACAAAAATTATTTGGTATAGATATTTCTTTGAAGGATTCTGATGAAAACGCCATCTTGTTTGACGATAATATGAATCTCAAGCATCCAGATGTGGTCACGATACCTGATGGTACTTCCGTGATTGAACAATCTAGAGAAAAAGTATCTGATGTAACCATGCAGGACTTTTCTATTCCAGTCACAATACCTAATGGTTCTTCCGTGATTGAGCAACATAGAGAAAATGCATCCGGTTTAACTGTGCAGGATTCTGATGTTCCTAACCAGCTGCAGGGAGTAAGCACAGATACTAGTTTTATGACCTCCACTTTAAGAAGAAATTCATCGCTTTATGTTCCTGTCCACAATGCTCCTAAACGGAACTTTAATGTGTGTGTCGGGGCTCCGTGTTTGCCGATGTCTGACACAAATTCATATAGTGGTAAATACCCATAAGAGATTAGCGTAATGGGGCAGTTCCATCGTGACGAACTTGAAACCATGGGTTCTAATCAAAGGACACTGAATGCTGATATACCGAGAAGACATAACCATGATTTACAGAGCACATCGGATGTTCAATGGAATGCACTGTATGACGAACTATGTAAATCGGTGCTATTATTTAAAGAGCAGATCGGATGTTCAATGGATGCAGCTAAGCGGAATCCAATGTTTTGACGAACTACAAGAAATGGTAACTCGGAACTGGTTATGATTAATATTTTTAACTCGATTCAGCATTGGAACTGAGCTGTTTTTTTGAGTTTTTTCTATTCTATATCATTTTTCAACGAGAAAATGAAGAATGAATAGATGAAAAATTGTTTGGTTATTTATTTCGACTCTGAATCTGAATGTGGGCTTGCGTGATTTGATATTTCAGGGCTTTTATGGCTTGGAGACAATGCTCGATAATGATGTACTGTGAAGGGAGTTGATTTGGATCTCTTAACAGCCAAAAGGACTGCTTCTTTGAAAGCGGTTGATCAATGGCTCGCCTTTTAGGTGTCCAGATTTAGGATGTGGTTCTCACAAGACTTATAGGCTCTCTAAACCTGGATCAAGTTTTAGTATTTTAGTGATTGAACTCTTGCGGATAGAGTTTTTCTTTGGGATTTCTTTAGTCATACTTTCATCTTAGATACCAATGTTGTTAATGCTTCATGAATGAATATAAAAATATGAATGGTTTTTTTTCAGGATGTTATCTAATCAATTTTGAATTTGAACTCCACCCATCACATTATATGCATATTATATCTAAGGTGTTTAATTTTATTTTGTTAATATTATATGTGCACATGCACATACATAACAACTGCAAATCTTTGTTCTCTGGGTGAAATTAATTGAAATGGTTATGGTTATGTTGGAAAGTTCTCGCAAAAATAGTCACCAAGCAATTGTGGAAAGATCGGTTTGACCGGCTTCTTATGTTACAATTCTAGCCCTACTCATTTTTACTTTAATTTCTTGTGCCACCATATGATTTTATTGCTTTAATGTTTTGTGCCACCCTATGATCTTTTTAGGAAATTATCCCTAGCCTTCCACTATGGTTATTCTACAAAAGTACTATTCTATATCCATTGAATTAAGAAATTTAACTTTGATGATGTGCCATTAATTACTTTAATGTCTTGTGCCACCCTATGATCTCTTTAGGAAATTATCCATAGCCTATGATCTCTTTAGGAAATTATCCATAGCCTTCCACGATGGTTTTTCTACAAAAGTACACTATTCTATATCCATTGAATTAAGAAATTTAACTTTGAGGATGTGCCATTAATGTCTTGTGCCATCCTTGACCTTTTAAAGAAACACTCCCCAACCAACCACGATAGCTTTTACTAAGAACTATTCTATATCCATTGAATTAAGAAATTTAACTCTCTTAGGATGGGATAATCTATATATTACATTAAAAATCAATTTTTCTATTTTTTTTCAAAACAAAACCGAGGAACATTTATATTAATAGAAAAAAAATAGCTCGGAGTTCTAGATAAGTCTAGGAATGGACAAACATATCCAAGTGAAATTTCCCCCACCTTGATGACAATATCGATGAGTAAAGCAAAACATTTATCACTATGGAGTGGATGAAAAGATAGATCCAGGTAAACAATTTGAATCAAGGTGTAGTGACAATTCTTTGAAGAGAGACCAACCCATATTGAAAAAGGTTAGTTGGGATTTGTACCAAGGTGGGTGGCAATATCACCATGAGCCTCAACCACTTGGGCTACGCCTAACCAGCATAAAGTATTTATGTTGTACTTAAATAAGTTTTGTATAAATTTACTACACAAAGTAAATCTAACAAATTTTAGTCTCTCCCTATTAATGGCTAATGGATCTATAAGAAAAATGAGAGGATATATTTTATACTTTGTAATAGTTTTAACAATTGAGGAACCATCAATATCATTGTGCAATCTTTATCGAGGGTTGGTGTGTAGCAATATGTAGAGATGTTCTCTCTCTTTTCATTACAATGACATATTGATATTCTAACTGTCCATTTAACACTAATTTAAGTCATCCCTATCTTATTTTACAGGATTTTAGTCCAAAATTACTGCCAAGTTGACATTGAAATAGTCTAAAATCAAAACATTTAATATTTTAACCATTTTAAGCAATTTGAAGAGGGAAATATTTGATGTGATTAGGGGTTTAACCCTAATTGTTATCTACCACCAGTGGCTTTCGCAAACTTCATCCTAAAAAATCCTCTCTCCCTAGCAAGGAAGAATTACTTCTCATTGGGACCTTGTGTGCCTTCCTTAGCTATAAGTGTCACATCCTTCAAGGATGTACTGTTGCGAGGGAACCTTGGAGGGCCCTTACCTCAATACCCTCAAATCATAATTGTAAATTAAACTCATAGATAAAGACACAATACAACAATTTGCATTCTATAAGGGAAATGGGTTAATATTGGGTCCAATTGCCTTTAACCAAAGCTAGCAGATGTTAATCAATGGATTGCATGCCCTAAGAAACTAAATTAAAAGAAATAAGCTTATATTTATCCTTGTTCCAAGGCTTTGTTAAAAGTGGGAATTTGACCTAACAAAGGATAGATAATAGATTATTAACTTAGGGTTGTTTTTTTAGGATAAATTTTGATTTTGCATGAAGACTGAGTCTCCAACATTTGAACTAGGGTTGAAGTCTCTCTGCACTGCTTCATTCTGGGTGTATATTTCATGTTACACTTTTAGGGATATTGAAGATGCATTGAGTGAGTTTCACTTTAGGGGAAAATAAATAAAGCACATGTGCATTAGAACTTACGATTGAATCTATTTTGATATGAATTTCAATGAAGGATGCATGAAAAAAATAAAGTTGGTAGCAAAAGAATACACTTGGACTCAAATGATAGATTATGAGTAGGTAGGCTTAAGATGTTGGGCATGCTTTAGAATGAGGCACATAGAAGTGCATTGCATGAAGAGCTCCAAGATTTTAAATAAATAAAATGCATGACAATGAGACACAAGAAGTGGCAGAAAAGGCCTCAATCCATATTGTTGACATTATATTAATTTCAATAATGCAAATATATATTACATGATTGAAACCACCTCTTTTCTCTCACCTCAATACCTCATCAAGAAATAAAGTAGGAGGCAAAATAGGAATCTAGAAACACACTTAGGATAACAACTATATCCTAGAATGTGACATACAAAGGTGGTAGTAACGCTAGGACTTCACGATTGTATATGAGTAAGAGGCTAACATTCCCCGTCTTAATTGTAAGTCCAAACAATAATGCCAACAAAGAAGTATTTCAAGAAGAAGAGGTAAGGGAGGGAGGGAGGAAAGAAGAAATACATTCAAATAGTCTCTCCTCTGAACACTAGGCCGAGAAAACAAAAGAGCATGTGAGAGACTTTTCAATCTATAAAAAAAGATTATTTTTTCCTTAGAAGAATTATATATACTAGAATAGTTATAAATTAAAAGGTTTGTGAATTTTATAGGCATCAATTCACAATAAACATCAAAACACTTACTCTATAATATATCTCATTATTCCAAAATTTAAAAAATCATAAAAATTAACTAAATTGTAACTTTATTTTAAATTATTATTATTATTTGTTATATAAAGAATTAATGTATGGGTTGAATATATATACATTTGAGAAAACAAGTAAAAGAAAATTACCTCCACTTTATCATAGAGATTCTTAATTTCTCTATGTGTAAATAAATTGTGTTATGATACCATGAACCAATACCCAAACTTATTAATATCATATACTAAAAAACCATAACTTATTTTATAGTCAAATTTTTATATATATTAAATTTAATTAAATTCTATATACTTTTTATTAAATTAAAATTCCAAAATACATAACAGTACTTTTAAAATAAATATTTACTAGTCATCTATTAATTATCAATAATTAAATTAAACTTCTGAAATCTTACTCCAAAACATATTTTTATTAATAACTAAATAAAAATTCTAAAAAATTTATTCCAAAATACACTCTATCAATATAATTAGAACATTGAAGTCACATTCTTCCTAACCATATTATATATGCCATTCATGAGGAAAAAAGATGACTTTCCTAATTGCTAATAAGTAAATAGCAATTTTATATCCCAATTTTGTAACCGACAATTTTGTCAATTGAGTATATGCTAAATGGTTGTGAGGATTTAATGATAATCTCCTCACCCAAGTTCCTGGATTTAATAACAATCTGGTTATCCAAGTTCGAGTCTCATTATGACACGATACTCTATTATAGAATCATCTTTATCTTGAGTATGTTAAACTCTCAATTCTGCATCATTCTTGATCTCAAGGGTCCTGAGCTTATATCTGCATTCGACATCAGGATGCCAAATAGCTCTGTTCGATCTAGGTTGTATCAAAAGTGTAGATGGTTTGGCGTCTTCTTGATAGTAACTTATGCCATCATTTACAGAGAATTTGCAGATGTAGATTGCTGAAAACAACAAATATGAAAAACTCTATCCATGTACCTGTTCGATGTGGTTGAACGCCTCATGCTGTGAATTATTCTCAAAGGCCACTGGCAGCTTGAATGAAGTGATGGTGAAAGGATTATATAGATTTGCCAAGTGGCCTTCGAAATAACAATACGAGAAACAATAAGCAGAAACGTAGGTTCAAAAAGACTCCTTTCAAAGAATGTGGTTTTGACTTCATCGATTTTGGGCAACGAAAGGGGACACAACATCCAGGTTTGGAGTATCCCTATCTGCCATAAATATAGCAGATAGTTGAAGTAGATAAGGTCATTTGTGAATCCCAACGTTGGGTGAGTAGATTTAGATAACATCGCAAACCAATGACAACATCAACTGGGTGGTGGACGAAATCAAAAGATGGTCACATAGAGCAAGCAAGACGCAGAGAGGATCAATGGAAACAAACTTTTTGTGGGTAATAACTGAAATTTTGTCTTTTGATCATTGCATAAAAAGAATAAACCCTCTGATATCTGATATCTTCAACCAGAAAGTAGTCTTCAAAAGAAACAGAGCTAACCTATAGAAAATTTACTCTATTAATCTAACTGCAGAAACTGCAAGTTAAGCAAACTACAATTTTTTCTCTTTATATTGTCATTACTTTGTGTTGGTGATCATATTTGCAAGGCTCATTTTAGATATATTATAAGGCACAGTTACATTTATTCTAAATAGTTAGGTGGTTTTATATATGGTTACAACTTTATATTTAGTTTGTATGTTGAATTAGGAAAAACATGGATATTTATATTTAAAATTTAGATTTAACATTTTGATGAAGTACTTATATATAGACCAATTGTTTATTTTGCAATGTTTCAACCCACATACTCAATGCCATGTTTCAATTGCAAAAATTATTTAAATGTTCTTTACCAACTTGATTGAGTCTTCCCCCTCCATCTTGGTCTATGTAAAAAATTATTTACAAGGGCATTTATGTAACACTTTATTATATTTATTTGCAATCACATTCTATGTAAGAACGGTTTCAGGATATTTTGTAAATGTTCATTTTTGTGATTGCCCTAGTTTGTATGCTACTCTGAAATGTAAATAATGTTGACAAGATGGTTATATGTATATGAGTGCTTGTATTTATAATGAAAATAGAGGGTTATGTTTTATAAATGTTAAATATGCGGAAAAAATATATATATCTTTATTTCACTTGTCGTGTTCCTCCTTGTGATCTTGTACAAATACAGGTTTGTAATGGCTCTGCCAACTCAGTATAATTAGTTTTTGTTACATTAACATGAATACGAGCTTTTAATGGCTACGCCAACTCAGTATCATCAGGATTTGTTACATTAACATGACTTCCAACTCATTATAATTAGCCTTTATCACATTAACATACATTGATTTGAAGACGTGTTTCAACAATATATCATTGCAAAGTTTTGAATTCTCAGCAGTCGTTGGTGGCTGAGTTGAAGGCTTCAAAATCATATGCAAGTTCCGACCCTGAGTCAGAACTTGACAAGGGGAATGACAAAGGGAAGCAAATCATTGATGCGGAACCCAGCGCCACTATTGCCACTGCCAAGGTCTAGAAGAATGAGCCCAAATATCCAGAGGAGGGGGAGCATCTTTTCCACTCATAAATGTGGGTAAAGGGTTCACCACTACAATTCATTATCGACAATGGCAGCCAAAATAACCTCATTTCAGCGGAGGTCATGAAGCAATTGGGACTACCAACCATACCACACCCACAATCGTACAACATCAGGTGGCTTCACCAAGGATGGGATCTCGGACTTCGCCAGTAGTGTCACCTTCACTACAGTATCAAGCCCTTCACAGATGAGGTATTGTGTGATGTTGCACCTCTTGATGTTTGTGATGTATTATAGGCCAACCATACGTGTGGAAGCGGCATGTTGTGTATGAGTCAAGGCCTCGTGCTGTTATTATTTCTTTGGGTAATTCATTATACAGGATACTGGAGGTAGCCCACCTACTGCCACCTCTTTGATCTCTGCTAAGAAATGCAAAAAGATCATCTCCCAGACTAGGAAATTCATTTTCTGTCTGGTTCACTCCCAAAGAAAGGGGAAGATCATCGCCACATCCATGACCCTCGTGAAGGGTTCCTCCACACAACATCAGTAGCATATGGATAAGGTCATGAGAGAATATGGGAACATCTTCTCCTCATCCACAGGGGTATCGTTGCACTGTTAGGTGAAACATTCATTTGATCTGACTCCTAGAGCACCTCTACCCAACGGGTCGATATATCGCTGCTCCATTCAGAAAAATGTCAAGTACAAGCAGCGGCATGATCAACATTAGGTACCACACAAGTTTCAAGTGGGTGACAAAGTCTAGTTGTATCTGTAGAAAGAACGCCTTACAAGAGCTCATCATAAGCTTAGACCACTCCGATATGGTCCTTACACCATTACCAAGGCTGTGGGAAACAATGATTTGGATCACAACATTCCCCCATTCCTTCACTTCAATCAAGTGTTGAATGGGAACTACCCTCAACCGTGCTTCCCACCATTACTGGACACATTAGAGGTTGCAGAACAACTCACGAAGGACCAAGTTCAACAGAAGTTTCCTCATCTCATGGAGGAGCTCAACGCAATGGGGACCATTGATTCCTAAGTGGGGAGTAATGATCCACTTGGATGTTGGTGGCCACCCACCTATCCCACTTGGACCCCCACAACTATCTCTTTCAGTTTTTTAGTTTCCTTAATTGTAGCACAATTTACTATTTTTGGCAGTTTTTCGGGTAGTGAACTTCCAGAGCTGTTTTGAGGCCCTAAATGACGTTTTTTTGGGAAAACTAGGAGTAACATGTTTCCACGGACTATTGTTTCTAATCCCAAAGTTGTAGTCCTCAGATAGATGTTTCTAACGAGGTATTGTGCGCGTCAAATGAAGATTGTATGCCAAAGTTATGACCCCAGGAAGTTGATGTACCAATTTACCCAAAATGGGGCCCATAGTTTAGCGCTTCATCTCCTAGGGTTAGGTTTTTGGATGTTTAGGGTTTTCCATTATTTCTCAACAATAAATACGCCTTCAAGCCTCATTGTAAGACAGTTCAGAGGCATGTAGCCACCACATCTCTTCTCAGAGATAAGCTATCATCGCCCTAGTTGGTTTATTTCCATTTCTGTTTGTAAGCATATTTCAGGGTTTTACATTAATGAAATGAAGTATTATTTCTACTGCGTCTCTAAATTTATGGTTATTTCTATAATTTTTTCCATTCCTGTTTAAATTCGCTTCAACTTGCTTCTCCTTAGCCATTGAAAGTATTTCTTGAGCCTCAACCAACCTGCCATTGTCTGCTTTGCAACTTTTGATCTCTTCTCTCATTCTCTTCAATTTATCTACTATAGCAGGAGAATACGCTTCTCCTTGTTGCCTAACTAATTTTTAGGGGGAGTCATAGGAACTATAGTCTACCATTTTGTTTGTCATCTTGAATTATCTTCTTCCTGCCAGGATACCATGTCAGATAAACCAAATAGATACCAAAATCAAGTCCATACCTTAGTGATATTCACGGGAGGCTTATGTCATCTACAATATCAGTCCACATTAGCATGTACATGCATAATCAAAGCATATCTATGTAATAAAATAACATCACAACAACATATGCATGATCATACAAACTATATACCTTGATCCCATGCATGGCAACCATAACCTTGACAACATCACACTTATCCAAAGAGAGTGAAAACATGCTTTGATACCACCCTGTTGTATCAGATATGACTGAAAGAGAGTGCTACCCACTCTGATACCACCCTATAACAGCCTCCTCCCACATTTACCCACTTTCATTTCCTTTCCTGAGGAAAACATCAGCTAAGTGTAACTATGATATGACTCAACCTCCTTCGTGACCTTAACGAAGTGGAGTCGACAACTGAAGACCTTATTGACTTCCCTTAAGTGCCATAAGACCTACAGGAGTAACCCAACCCCTCCAGGTGTCCAACCCCTCAGAAAACTCACTTTTTCCCTGACCTTGAGCTCCAGTCGCTCCCTTGCCAAGGTCTCCATGTGAGTATGGGTTCCCAGTGGCTCCCATAGGCACATGAGTGCAACTGTGGCATTTTTCTGCCAGTGTTGTGCCAACGACTATGAGAATTAAGGCTACTTTCTAGGACTGGGGCTAAGCCTCTGTTATAAAATCCATGAAACTTCCAGAACCCATAAAATACATGAAGACAATGCTTACAAGCCAAAACTAGTACGAGGACTTGACCTGACCATCCCCACCCGAGATTGACATTTTGTCAAACACTTGGTAGATATATAACCTACAGGCCATGAGTGCTAGTCTAATCATAAGGGATTGAAAACTTAATTGAGGTTTAACAAGAAGGGTCTCTACCTTCTCACATTAGCTGTCATATAATCAATTAGGTCTTGCATTCATTATTTATTTAGTTACAATTAAAAACATGAATAGATCCATGACTGAGAACTATCATATAACCATGCTTATAACCAGCATATAAGCAAATAAATAACAATAAGGGAACAACCATTAAAGCCACATAATAACAAATACATTTCCTTACAAAAATCAAGAGAAACTTAGCTTTTATTAAACATAAGAAAATACTGACTAAGTTCGGGACTTCCACGTTCCACTCAACCATAGATTGGCTGAGCTAAATCTCTCTTCAACCAATCACCCCCATGCCATATTCCAAGCATGATTGTAGGATCTCATGAGATAAACCAATATAAAGACAACTAAGGGAATCCAGAGGTTAAACCACGACCACCTTATAATTTCTTCACCATCCTTGAGGAATTTTCTTGTCTCCACCCTAAGGATTTATCGTTTATCCCACCATTACCGGTCAAGGGATTCCTAGGCCTTTGGGAATTTTACTGAGACCATCACATCCTAAATTTGAAAACCATCTGGCAATCCAAAGCTCAAATCGACAATAATCCCATCACACCATGGTTATTCATAAATGGAAAGGCTAGGCTAAAATCCATTGTCAAATCTCAACAA